>JAHZNA010005249.1:0-15105 GCA_027743935.1 Sinodicranocentrus sp. ZH6 | reverse complement strand
GGCCCAAAAAGGTCCTTGAATAGTGTGTGTTTGATGATTAAATGTGTTTAAAAAGTTTGCTTGAATTAAAAGGAAATTTTCCCTTTCTCCTTTCGCATTTTTTCTGTTCCATTGCATTGGTAGCATTTTGAGTAAACAGAGAATAACACAACTAGCAAAAATATGAGGACATTTGGGGCAATGCAATCGATACAAAATTGGTAGATTTTCATCTTTTTCTTTAAACATTCGATTCAATGCATCAATTTTTTGTGTAAATATGTTTCATTACGTTTTTTACGAGTCAAATGTCCAACAAAAACAAAATTCATATGAAATATGATTGAACTTAGTTCTTTTTCTTCAAATGTCCTTATTTGCCCACTTTGTCATCCTCCAAAAGAGCGTCAAATCGTCAAATGTCCTTTTCATCTCATGCAAAAAACATTTTCTTTAGACATTACTAGGTGTACATATAATTTAGCACTTGGCAGTGTGGAATAAAAATTGAAAATCCTTGCCCATATTGGCCATATTATTTCGTGTAAAATTATGCTAACGATAAGTTGGTTTAAAATGATAGCTCAAAGAATCTAACTGTAGGTAAAATTATTTACGTGTGGCTGTGTGAGTAGTAAATGCTGCTGAGTTCGTATGTAATCCCAAATTGTTAAAAAACCCAATTTATTAAATTTTAGCAAAGGAACTGGCAGAGTATTTAATTTCATATTTTTTGTTGTCTTCTTCAGTCAAGCAACAATAAGGCGTCGAATGCAATAACAAGGGATGGATGTGATGATGATGACGATAAATGACATGAATAAATGAATGACAAATGGAAAAAAACAACGTAGATATTAGCATTTACGGCTTCATCTTGTTTGTAGGGGTGTTACTCTATTTTACCAAATGCAGAATGTAGCGGTTGCACTTAAGTTAAAACAAAAATGTAACATTTGTTTTGAGATGATGATATTGATAAATGATCCAAATTAGGCATGTGCCGAAATTTTTGATCGATTGTCATTCAACAAATCATCAAACTAATGCTCATTGGCTTCATAATATTGAAACAGATTTTTTGTTCATTGGTTTTTTTAAGGTCGAGGGTTTGAAGCATCACCTGCTGACAATATGCTCCTGATTCACTGAAGACATGAAGGTCTCTGAAACGGCCATCCCAAAGCCGTCACGGAAAGAGGCTGGGAAGTCATGTGACTTGAAATCTAAGGGTAGTAGTCTTAAGGATAGCTCGAGTATCAGACCCGTGAAAACAGTTTCGAAGAACACCACTGTGCTTTCAGGTTGCATTCCAGTAAAAAAATCGAAAGGTAAATGAAATAAAATATTTAAACCAAATTGATGTGCATTCTTGCTCCATGAGACAAGTCGATTTTCAATTTTATGCAAATACCCCAAAGTTGCTGATACCACTAAAGGTGGAGATGGTCTTGGAAGCACAGGCACAAAAGCCTCAGTACCGGGATCTGTGGTAAACGCTAAAAAGCCATGGATCCCATGCACCAGACGGCCCTCGAGACCCAAGCTACCTCCAGCAATCTTGGAAATGGAGCTATCTTTAGTAGATCCGGATAAAATTTGCAAAAAATATCCCAAATCACCTTCCTCTGACTCATCAGATAACGATAAAAACCACAGAAGATTTGCTAACAAGCCAAATACTTTTCGCAGTCCGCCTATTTCTCCGGTCCCGTCTGAAAGGAGAAACAAAGTAATCTTAAAACGGCAATTCGCACTAGATAAGGCAGTATCTAATTCAAATGAATCCGTCTCTGACGAAAGTCTAAATTCCATCACATCCGTTACACAACTACTGAAAATTGAAAGATGTGCATATACTGCAAATAATAACACAAAAACAGACGCTGATGTAGATGCAGAGCAAGATATTGTTTTCGCTGGCGTCAAAAAGCTGGCAGCGAGATTACAAGCAAGAACTCAAATCCCAAACATCACCACGAACCGTACAGTGGGTAGCTGCGACACAAATACGAAAGGGAATTGTATCAATTCTGATGACTCAAGCTTCCAAGCAAGGTCGTCTCAACTTGCTATTCAAAACATGGCAAATGCAGAAAAAAAGGAAAACCTAATTCTCGAAACAGAGGAGGGCAATGTGAATGTGAAAATGGGTGTCAAATGTACAACATCAGTTTCATCAAACTCAACCAACAGTGAAACCACACCTACAGCTGCAGCCCCGGAGAGGAAATCGTATGATTATTTTATATTCCAAAAAACATATTTACATATTTCCTAGTATACAAATAATCCCTACCACTATTCATGACAATATCTATTTCCATTGTTCTGTGATGCATGGTACGGAATACGGATATTTATGGCTACACAATACACATAGGAAAGAATTTTATGATATTTAGGAATATGCAAACAATGTGAATTACAAGGGATATTTCCTAATAACTTCAAACCATATACTGCACAAAATTTCCTGTTATACATACTGCATAGCATAAATACAGCATTTTCTCCAATAGGATTTTGACTTCACACTTTTCATACTTCGATTTTTTGTAGTATCTTAGAATTTGACCGGAATAGTCTCGAATAATTTGTGTTTAGTAAGCAATGCAGCCTATGCATTTAACTGAAAGTTTCATATGGTAGTTCACAAATCGCATATTGAGCAGGTAAAAGTACAATTCCTATCCTATCCTAATCCTAACACCAAGTTTTTTCCAAGTACGTATATTTCATGTATTAAGGTTTTCTTGCACGTTAGCTAAATCATATTAAATTGGGAAACCCTTTGGATGCTAGCTGTCATTAAATTATGAGATGTAGAGAAATATAATAAAATTCTCATAAGCTCGAGTGTTAGTCTATTGTCATCTCCAAACCCAGAATCATTTGTACTAATGTAATGATTTGTGATATGATATAATTATTGATATTGGTCAACACAAATTATTATTAGACCATATGAATTCATGATTTCGTGAGAAGCATCATATGTGTACTTATAGATAAGACAATATATACTTGTGAGTGCATTTTTCCAATGACAGCTAGACTAACATAACATAACACAATCCTTAAAATAGACATAGCAATGGATAACTATATCACTCGTGGTGAAGTGTGAATTCAACAGTTTATTTTAAAACTGTACACAGCACTTCACTACATGCGTGAATGAATTAGGTGCATACAGCATGAGTAATTATTATAGGATAACAGTACCAATAGTTTACACTATTACACTACTGCTTCCTCTCGCTGTTTATAAGCATCGTAAATAAATTCAATTGAAATCTTCATACACCACAACTGAAAAAGCTGAACAGTGTTCATTAAACCACAATAAACTATGCTAAACGACTCATAAATCATTTAATTAAGCAAAGTATTACACTCTTCATTTGTTATATCTATCCCACACTGCTCCATCCTCTCACAAAATTTACTTAGTTTGTATTTTATATCCTCACATTAATTCCTTTGTGTGTGGTTGAATAGTACAACTAGAGCGAATACCAAGGTATCTCCCGCAACCTCATCAAGCAATGCACGATTAGCATTATCAACGGTGACTGAAGCCAAAGTAGGATCAGGATCAATAGCAGAGAAATTTAAAGCTAGTACTACTCCACAACCATTGAAATCCTCATCCTCTGTAACAAAAACGCCAACACCATCCATCTCAGAATCTGATAGCCGCAGTTCAACTGAAACTATTAAGAAAACGAAGCAGTCATTCGTCAGAGCCAGCAATAAGAAGCAAAGTAATTCAACGAATGTAACAGTAGGAGCAATCTCATTAGCTAAACAAACTAATCAAATTAAGGATCAACAAGCAAACGAGTTCAAGAGCAGGGTCAACACATCCTATTCCGATCTGAATAGCTTTTCTCCTGCTGGTGGTCAGAGAACAGACGTCGTTGCAGGGAATACGTTTGCAGAGAAGCGATCATTCGGAAAAGATGATGATCGTAGTGTGTTTGTTCTGAGATATGCACCTGCAAAAGCATCCACTAGTACGGCTGCTTTATCTGGTAGTGGTGCAAGACAAAGTAAAAGTAGTACAGGAAAATCAACTGCGTCCACTGGTAAATGTAAGGTGGAAAGGATAAAGGCGACATGTAAATTTGATGCTCTGAATAAATCCAAAAAGAGTCATTGTGAGGAAGTAGAAGAATCTTCGTTATCATCATCATCATCGTCGTCACCTACTTGGAGGTCGGAACACCAACAGGAGAGAATTATTCCAGCAATAATCATGAGCGAATATGTTGAGAATGAAGACGGGAAGGGGACCACGGTTGTTGCAAACAGTCAAAGTCTCTTCATTCCTCTTCAGTTTATAGAAACATTGGAACCAACCTGTGATGTATTGGAGGGATCAAGTCTGGAGCTAAAAGTTCGAATCCAAGGTAAATTATGTTTTACTGATAAAAATATGTTTGTGCTAGTGTAGTCTATGTGCATATAAGATTCTGTGCATCTAATTTAAATATTTTAGATACTTGGGACGAGAAGACTTTTTGTTTTTGTTTTACCTGAAAATTTGCATACCGAAATTTGCATAGAAATAGCCAACAAGATTAGTTGGCAATGTTGGCATTCAATTTTTAAAAAAACAGGATTGAAGTCTTGGTAGAAACTAATGAAATTTCTTAAAACTAATATTTTTAGGACTGATTTTTTAGAACGCTGACCCGGATATTAATTTTACGCTGCAACACACGTACAACATACATAATAATGCATTGTAGTACAATACGACTTTGTTTTATTCTAAACGTTTCGCACTAGTGACTGGTAAAAAGAAATCCGCAAGGCATATGGCAAGTAGAAACTGTGGCTCATGTAGTCTGCAGCACGTTCACTTTTACACATACGCACCAAATTAACCAGAGACACCAGATCCAAAATGCGTAATGAAAACTTAATTATTAAAATATATAATTTTCATTGATAGGTTGAAGCAAGGGGCAGATTAAAGAATACACTGTATTGTAAAATTGATGAATACAGAATGAATACATGTGTAAAACCGTTTTTCTGGGTACAATCGCAAATTCTGCGTTTCCGAATTATTCCTACTTCCTATAAGATAGTTTTTAAACCTAACAAAACGTGGATTCATGGGTAGAGCATACTGTAGCTGTATACAAGTACCATATTAATTATGATTTTTATTTCCGTCTGCCTACTGTATGATAATTTTTTACAGTCATTTGACATGCTAGGTGAGCGTAACTTACTACATAGAATTTAAAATAGAAACATAAAACTTTGATACAATGGAAATCTACAGACTCTGGATTAAAACCCCATGTGTGAAAGCTTAAGGCAAAAGCGTGTCTACGATGGGCGATGATATACATGCCAACATATATTAAAACTGAAAAATCATTATACTACTCTGCATCTGCACTATACACTACCCCTTCTGAAAGTCTTCAGAAAATCCTAATTCAACAGGGCTCCGTGATCTTGCATTAATCTCATTTAATCCCATTCTTGTCCACGCATACTCCTACTCCATCCTATTTGTTATAAAGTAGCAGTAGATCCAAAGTGAACGCTTTTTTTGCATCATCCCATAGAATTAACTATTGTTACTTTATTGTAAAGAAGTATTGGGCTGCATATTTATTTGAGTATAATTTGTCATGCTGATCATAGCCAATAAAGTACGTCATGCAATTTTCCTCAGCGTATCGATGAAGATGTGTTAATCTACCAACGTTTTCGGTACAGCTCATCTAAACAATTGACCAACTTTTTTAGTCAATCGGTTGCTCACATAATGTAAACCATCAAATTACAGCCCGTGCAATTTTTGTGAACATAAATTGTAAAACGTGTTAGTTGGCTTGGAGCACGGACATCATGAACGTTTACTGAATTTTTACAGGAGCAGATACAGTGGTTTGGGTAAAAGAGAACAAAATCATACCAAATATTCCTCCAGACTTTGAATATTTTGAAGGAAAGGCTGATGGCGTATTTAAATTAAAAATTGCTGACGTGTTTTTGGAAGACGCTGGTCTTTACGTATGTGAAGCATATGGTGCTGGAGGTAGTGAGATTACTTGCTGGTGTGAAGTGGAGGTCATTGGTAAGCAAGTATAATATCATAAAAGTGAACTTTACACACGTGACTATAAATAATGCCAGGTGAAAAAAAAAACTATTTCTTTGAAATTAGACGCTAATCCAAACGATGACGATGATATTAGCTGGGAAGATCTGGACATGAGTGAAGAAGTAAAGTCATCACAGCCTCTAGTCGTTCCTGTAATTGTGACAAGCCAGGCAGAGCAAGATACTTACACAAATCCTTGTTGTCATACTGTAAGCTCAAAAGAGCCATCCCCGATAAGGACTATAAACGTAAAACAAGTAGACAATCATGACCCCGATATCGAAGACACCATGACGGATGAATTACCTACTCAACTAATTAGTGCCAGTAGGGATGATGTTTGTGATGAAACCTTGCATAAGTCATCCGCGGATATGGGTGGAGACGATATCAGCACGCAAGATGATATAATCATTAAAAGCAAAATGAAGTCTCATTCTTCTTCGGAGCTAACAGCAAACTGCATAGATTCAACTACCGAAACTGTGACTGAGTTTGCTTCAGCAAATGCAATCAAAGAAACTAGATACACATATCCTGAAGCAATGCAAACCGAAGCAGTCACCGCTACGACGGTAGCTGTTGTGGTACCTGCTGAGGTGGACCAGTTATGCTTTGATACTGATGCAGCTGCAGGGGGTTCTCATCAAAGGGATACAGTATTAATGACAACTGTAGAAAGTCAACGGAAACTCCTTAGTCAGCTCAGTTCCGCATCAGATGAGTCAATATCTCTCAAAGAACCACGATCTGGTGACGAAGGAGCTCTTTCCTCTGCTGAAGAAATGTCCGCATCTATATCAATAGACGTCAAGAGTAGCATTACAAATGACGAAGATCATATCACATCCGCAGACAGTCCGGCTTGTTCCCCATTCTCTGAACAGAATGGACGTTCTTCAAGTGTTGACTCAGCCATAGGATTTCTAGGCCGACCTTTATTTAGCGATGGGAAATTTCCACCTAGAATTCTCATGGGCCCGTCTTGTGTGGTAGCATTGTATGGAGAAGTTGTTCATTTGAGAGTAAAAGTGCAAAACTATGGCATTCAAAAAACCTCAGTGAATTGGTTTAAGTTTGTAAATGTACGTGCTAAAATAAGAAATTGATTTTTTCGTGAGTAATCATTACAAGGAATTCAGAGGTACATCATTTCAAGGAATTTCTTTACTTTATATGCAGGGAACTTACAAGAAAATAGAGCTCAATTCTGGTGACCAGATATCATCACAAAGTGATGCTCACGTGTCCATTACAAAGTGTGGAACATCTCTTAGCACACTATCTATAACTCAAGTTAATTATGATGATTGTGGAAGGTATAGGGTTAAAGTACAAAACTCTTTGGGCATGGATTCCCATGATTGCGTTTTAACGGTTGAAGGTACTCATAGTCAGTTTGCTTTTCTTGGTTGCTCAGTATTATTCTCTACTTGTGTGGTTTTGCGAGAGAAAGCTACTACTCTCATTCGTGCTAAATAACTATAAGTTATTTATCATGATTGTAGGTCCTCCGGAAGCTCCAACCTCCCCTCCGAAAGTAAAGTATGATGATAAAAGCAAAACCATACTGATACAATGGTCTGGTTGTCCATATGATGGTGGTTCTAAGATAATCGGGTACTACGTTGAAGCATCAATAATTCAAGGTAGTAGATCTGCAATCAATAAAGAAGATCAAGACAATTGGCAGCTTCTTACTCCCCAAAGGTACACTAATCTTTGTTTTCATCACGTTTACGCATGAATACATATCTGTTTTTTGTTTTTCAAGTGATCACTGATTGCGAGTCAGAGCTTCACTTAAATGCATTTAATAGCTGATTGTTTCTTATGAGTTCATTACTTTCTATTTACTTCATACACATGTAGTTACAGTTGGCTTTGCTACACCCTTACCAGCCCAAAACGTGGAAGCGTTTACAGATTTAGAGTTTTGGGAGAAAACAGCTACGGTAGAGGAAAGCCTACTGAACCAAGTTTACCACTTTTAGTTCCCGTACTAATGGAGGGTCGAAGGGCTGGATCATCAGATGCGCTTCTATGGTCTCTTAAGTCCTCGCTAAACCATGGTATTCAATTAAACAGTATTATTAATGACTTTAATTCTGCCAATGATGTATTAAAATGTAGAAAAAAAAATTGCAGATGAATTGCCATCACTTAGAGTCGATTCAAAGGAAAAAGTCGTGCTCGAACATGAAAACGAGGGAGCACAGCCAAGTGAATGTGCATCTTCACAGGAGGAAGAGCCAATCGTTTACCAAGATGTGACTCTTAAACACGACTCGTTTTATAATGTTTACGATAAATTTGATGAACTTGGAAAAGGCCGGTTTGGGATTGTTTTTGAGGTAGTCAACAAAGAAACTAAAAAATCCTATGCTGGAAAATTTGTTAAATGCATAAAAGCCAAAGACAAGGAACGGGTACAGCTGGAAGTGAAGATAATGAATGATTTGGCTTATCATCCCAAGCTAATTTGTTTAATCGAAGCATTTGAAATGTCACGAGAAATAGTTATTGTAACACAAAGGTAATGTAACACATGGCTAATGTAACATTTAAAGGATTTATAAAATCTCACGAAATAGCTCGCTCAAAATAATTAGTTCCCATATTCAATAAACATATAAACCATACCTAAGTAATACTAATTAAAAGCCTATTTATTACAGAATCAATGGAGGAGAACTTTTCGAAAGAGTCGTTGCGGACGATTTCACTCTGACGGAGGGCGATTGCGTAACATTCCTACAGCAAATTTGCGATGCTGTTAAGTATATTCATGAAAAAAATATAATGCATCTAGATTTGAAGGTAAGCTCAATGATTAAAAATAGTTTTTCTCACAGAATATAATATAAAACTTATTGTAATGTAACGAATCTTTTTCTCTCTCTCGAACCTTTCTCTAGCCTGATTGTAAAGCGTCCCGAGTACGTCCGTTTATGAATTATCATTTAATACGTTGTAAGCAGTTTTTGTAGGTACCTTGTTTTCACATGATTAATTCTTCTATTGCAGAAAGCGCATGACTGATGAAGAATGTTTAAATCACCGGTGGCTAAAACCTGAAAGCGATAATGAGAAGATGGGCGTAGTACTTCCAACGGATAAACTTAAGCGATTCCTTGTGCGGAGAAAGTGGCAGGTATGAAAATGAATAATAAATAATAATAGTTAGTCGAGTCCAGTTTGTACAGCTTTCTATGTTACCTATACCTATCCGTTGACACATTCGTTTATCTTAAAATATTTATTTTTATGTACTCAGAAAACTGGAAACGCTATCCGAGCTTTGGGCCGAATAACAACTTTATATTCTTCGAGACGATCGTCCTCCGCATCATCCACTCCAACAGGAAGTTTCTCCATGTCTCTTTCCAGTTCCCCGTCTAGCATATCAAGAACCGAAAGTTTATTTACTCAAGATTCCACAGACAATGACAACGTATTTCTTTCACATACAACAACCTCATTTGACTCGGATTCTTGTAAAATGGCTGTCAGTAATAATACAAACCAATCTTCACGACATGTTAAATTAGCCGTAACGAAAAATCCCCCTTTGACTTCTAAACCTAAACATTCAGATCCGAGTCGCAGTGATAGTGGAGTTTGCGACGTTGGCTCATTTTCGTCGTCGCTTAATTCTGAGTAAATATCTACCATTGCCCCTGTAACAGCCTTTCTTAGTAAAACGTACTTTTATGTTATCATTTCTAATTAGGATTAGGATGGCTGAATTAAGATAACTCAAGGTTTGTGCAAGATGAAAATATATCGATTTATTATCTAACTAATTTTCGTATATCTACAATATCTTTAAATGCCGTAATGTAAAAATAATTTACCAGAGCTTACTTTACCGGATAATGTAATACATACGACATACGATACGACACTTAATCAACAAAAATAATTATTGTTCGCGTTTGTTTGTTACTTTACAAAAGATTAGTTATTGACTACATGGTTTACTATTGCTTGAATAATGTAGTGCCTAAGCATTGAATAATGTAGTATCACCCGGTATTTTTGTGAAGCATTTTACAAAAACAATAAAGTCCATACACGATAACAGAACTAAATTACACGTTAATTATGAGGTAAATAAGTCAAACAACGCCATGAAAAGTGTTTTGTTATATTACCTGACGGGAAGCTTTTCAAAAAAATTGTTGCACATTCTGCTTAAAGATAAAAACTTATTGCCCTTGCAGTGCAGAATAGTTAAACAAGAAAAAATCAAACAAGCATACCTGATAATTATTGTGATTTATCAAGAAAATCAGCGAATTTTTTCAAAGGAATAACTGCGTCACAGTTCGTGGTTTCTTGCATATATACGTTATTGTGGCGTGGTAAATCTCGTACACAGTGAGCATCCAAGGTAGTTGCTACTTTACATTTATTTTACACAGCACATCATTATAAAGGACCCTAGATCAGTTCCATCAATCTACTAGGCAGAACACAATTCGGTACAAAAAGTAGAAAATAGTATTAAATTTTGAATCCAGTGGAATAATCTTACTTTAACAATTCTCTATTTCTCACTAATTTTACTCGAGATACACCATTTGAAGTCTTAACAATGTCCCATTTAACACTTTCATCACAAATCGCCGAAACCATTTCGTCCAGAGTAAAATCTTTACGCAGATAAGACACTTTTTTATCAAATGAAACATTTTTCTCATTTGCAGGGTTCAAACCTAAGCTGACGATAGCTTCATCACGTTCCATTCTCTTTCTAAACATTTCCAATTTAGACAAACCAGGTCGATAACTTTCATTGCTGTCACTTGTGGCCGTTTTTTCCATGTGGTTACTGGTTTTCCGCGCAGACGAAGATTTTTTTGGACCTTTTTTACTCACGGCCAATTGGTCCTTATTCACAACAAAACGCTTTCCAGTTTTTTTTTGAGGTTCGGACGGAATTGTAGCAGGAAGACGATGAAACTCTTTAAATAATTCATCTTCGCCACTTTCTTGGAATTTTCGTTTACTAGAGCGTTTTTGTCGGGTTTGTTCATAGTTTACATGATGTACAGGTGAAATAGTCGACTCCGTTAGGTTCGAAGGTGGTGGAGCTTCAGTTTCTGATTCGGACTCGATCGTGTAAACGTCTATTCTTTTATCCTGCAGTTTCATCAAGTCAGACGATTTATCTCTATGTTTCCTTTTCTTCGTTTTTGATGAAACTTTGCTTTGATCTCTTTCTTTGTTGGTTGTATTTGATTCGATCGTGTAAACTTCTATTCTCTTATCCTGCTTCATCAAGTCAGACGATTTATCTCTATGTTTCCTTTTCTTCGTTTTTGATGAAACTTTGCTTTGATCTCTTTCTATGTTGGTTGTACTTGTACTTGATTTTTTCCTTGACCTACCTATATAAGATAAATGTAAGCTTGTTTATGATTCAGGAGTCATTATTCATTGTTTGCGCGAAAAGAAAAGAATATGTTGATAAAATACTATATGTATAACTGCATCTGCAATACAGGCATGAATAGGAAATTCTCATTTACTCAAGTTATTTGGAGTTTGTCGACTGAGAATTTAAGACTTTAACTTAACGACTCTAAATAAATTGGTTACACTTGTGACTTTAAAATTTCAAAAAAAACGATCTATCCAACCAAACCAAGAATTACACACGTACAATTCAAACGTTTTGAATGCGCCAGCTTAAGAAATTACCGGCATACGACCAGCTACTTACCCACACACACAACAACGCTGCTAATACTGCAGTTGTCGTCACTGGAATTAATTACAACAACATCATCTGCAACTGAATTGAATAGAATGGAGGACTCCGGATTCCCTGACTGCTGCTGCTTTCCTGCAACGGAAACTAAAAGACCCCAAAATTCCTCTTAAAGATGGACTGGAGAAGTAAAGTACTAATACCAGTGTTGATTTTTTTACTATCATAATTTTAAAATTATAACATTACAAAACTAACCTGGTTCCACTTGCTTCGTAATGCTTGATAAGTGACATCCGTGATAAAATTCTTGCATATTTGATATTGTACGAGGAACATCACAGAGTATCCACTCATGTGTTTCGCTCGATGGATTAGAAATATATTGTACAACACTAAGAATGATATCAGGAGCCATAACTGTTTTCCAGTAGGCAAGAATCATTCGCATTTCTGCGTAAGCGGCTGCACTTACCTAATGAGAATTTTTTTAACAATACTATTTTTGAACTAACAGTAGGACATATAACGCAAGTATTCAATTCACTTACATTGAAAACAAATTTCTGAAATATTCTTGCCACTTGAAACTCCAAAAGCAACTTCAGTTTCGGAACTTTATTAGCATAACCCCGGCAGAATATATATCCAATAACCCATAAAATCCGCACGCAATTGTTAGGAAGAAACTTACGGTCATTAGGTGAGGGTGATATCTAAATGTGAGCATAGCATAGCATAGTTTAAAAATTCTACAAGCGACCAAAAAAATTGTAATTTAATGGGTATATTGCATTAACATACAGCTTTAGAGACATAGTCGTTAATCAACTTAAGTATACTTTCTGATACTTGCGAATCAGTTCCATAAGACATGCAAGAAAAGAGCAACCGTGACGCTACATTAGGAACGTCTTTACTGTGGGACATGGTTAGTAGTTCATCCAGGTCTGCAGAGAATTTTTTCAAGAAAGTTTTCAACCTTTCATTTTGATCACGGTTTCGTGTCATAGTTTCTGACATCATGTTCTTGTTGGGAACTACAGGTGGACTTGGGTTCTCCTTGCCTGTTAATGAACTTTTTGCAGAAGCGTAATTACTATTTACGTTACTTTCCAACTTTCTGGAAGTTTGATCTATGACGGAAGTATATGTTATGTTTGACTCTGGAGAAACTGGAGTATGATTCATAGTCGGTACACTTCTTTTGTAAGCCTCGGTATCACGGTAAAACGCTTCACATGAGCTGTATTGATCTTTGGAACTCGTAACGTAATGTAATGTAGCTGCAGAACAGACTGATTCTATTTGTTGGACCAAATTACTGGGCGTGTACACTTTCCAGTAGTTAAAAATAGCTTGCATTTCTCGTTTATACTGCTTTCTAATCTGAAAGAATAATACCAAACAATAAGATAGAATAAGAATAATTTCTCACAGAGAGTACGAATGCTTGAATTTCGAACTCCGTACTGAACCAAATTTGAAGAACTCCTGGAATAGTTTTCGAACATTCAGCTCTGAACGCAACTTGTCGATGTAAAAATCGTATTCTATTCTAAAAATTTCTCCAACAAACCATAAGCCTCGCATTTTCAAACATGGATAACCCTGTAAAATTGTAAATATTTTGTCATCCATCACTAGCAACATCTATTTAGATTAGATATAATTTTGGCTTTCTTTCGAGAAATATAAAATTAAACACTTACGCGGGAATTGGCAACTGTTGAAATAATTAATTGAGCTAGTTTCTTTGCAAAGTTACTACTTTGAGAGCAAGTAACAGCGTGTCTAACCAATACCGGCATCAAGTAGGAAGGATCTTTAGCAGATAAGAATGTATCAAAGGAATCTTTAAAATCTAGATAATTTAAATTTAAACAAGCTTCATCAGCATATCTACATAGTTGAGGAACATTTTTTCTAATATATGTCATCGAACGACGCTCGGCTTCATCATTGCTTCTTCTATCGTTTGGAATTTCTTTTTTGTTGCAACTCTTCTGTTCATTTTGATGGCTGCGTTTATTCCGAGGACTCTGATTACTACTTAAATTCTCCTCATTGGGGCTGACATTCTCATAATAGTCTGAATTATTCCTTTGTGTCTGCTGGCTACTTTGATTTCCTACACTCCATGGCTTATGCTGACTTAAGTTCGTTTGAGATCGATTGTTGGCACCCGTGTCTCTTGTTCCTGCCAATTCAAAAGAAATTGTCTTGTCTGAAGCGTAGCAAACCTTATTAATGTAGGGAAACTGCAGTGCGAGCTCAGCATTTCATTGAGTTATAAGTTATTATAATTACCAAGTACTGAAACTCCGCTTTGGTCACGAAACTCATGGTTGTTGTGAGGTATATAAATTTGGGGTTTCGATATAAGTTTTGAAAATCCAAATGTGTTATTTTTATTCGAATTCAACCATTCTGAACCAGATTTAGACTTAGACCGCAATCGTGGATCATGACTATAAATTGCACTTTCTTTTCCGCTGTTGCCTGTCCCACAGAAAACATTATTCTCATATGGTGTTGGTAAAAGCCCTTGCCGTGGCTTTTCAATCCAGGGAATATCATTTTGACGTACGTTTTCAACACACTGACGCTGAACGTTATCGTGCTCTGGATCAGGCGGAGGAGGTGGAGGATTTGAAGGGGGTGGGGTAGGAGGAAGAGGAGGAAGGAAATGTGTGAAGGGTGTGTGAGGAAGAGGGGGAGGCACGCAAGGTGGAGAAGGTTTAGGAAGAAGTTGAGGAGGAGGAGGAAAGGAGTGCGAGAAGTAAGGAGGTGGAGGTTGACAATTATAAAACGGATCAAAAGGATTACTTGTTGGCATAAAGTGACCGTATGGATACGGATAGTTGCCCAACATCACGTTACTAATCGGTCGGACGGTCAACGGTGAAATTTTTCTAAAATACAAAATAGCAAAACCCTATTTGGACACGTATACCATATCATCAACATGCATATATCTTACAATCTAACAATTAAATAAATATCAACTTCTAGTACATTTCAGTACACATGATTCTTTTACTCACTCAGCCAACAGGTTCAATGATACATTGTACACAGGTGACGGGAAACGGTAGCCGAAACCAATTAGATGTTGGCGATTAACTAATGGTTCTTTTTAGCAATGTAAGATATCAGCTTTTCACGTTCAGTTGTCTAACATAATGTCCTCTGTACTAGACTTTAGCAGTAAACTTTGTTAACGACATTCAACATTTGACTTTTTAACGCTGAATTTAAGCTATAA
>JAHZNA010005248.1:0-16918 GCA_027743935.1 Sinodicranocentrus sp. ZH6 | reverse complement strand
TTCAATGTTTTACTCCTGAAGAAGACAAAAGTTCCTTGTCGAAAGCTCGAGTCAGCAATAAAAGTTTTATAAACCTACATTCATCAAACCCAAAAATCTATTTCCTTAAACAGAAATATCCAGGTATTTTAGTCCAAAGAGTACGAGCACAATGGAATTGGCACCTATAGCTGACTGTAACTGCAAGAACATATAAAAACAAGAAATAATAATTTGTTCTCAGGAAGTGAAATGAGCAACAAAAGTGTTTTAAGTAGCACCCACAATTATTAACGGAATATTCTTGTTGACCGGCCAAATTGACTTAAAAACGTCTTCTTTCGAATAAATAGTCTGGTAAGCTATGAATATTGCTAAAAGCAATGCCATTAAAGCAAATCTCCAAAATCCTATGTTGAATGGGTGAAAGTTTAAAATTTTTATTATTAGTGCACTGAAAGAATACGCTACGCATGCTGCTAAGGTAAAAAACATTCCCAAAAAGCGGAATCGTGTCACACAGGGCCTTTCTGGTTCTTTTGTTGGGTCTTCAGTGTCTTCTTTAATATGTGGGGTTACTTTCAGTTGTGGTAAATTCGTGTCGTGTCCATTTGTTCCTGCAACAGACATCGAGATTTCGGTCATTTGTGTATCCACTGACTCCATCGATATTCGAGTTGCATCATTGCTCGTCATTGTTGTATCACTTTATTGAAACCGATACTTCCAGTTGCTTGAAATTATAATTAAACTAACATGAAACATATGTAAAGCCAGTTCGAAATTGGACAACAATCAATTCATTAACTTACATGCAACAGAGTACTCCAGCAAATTATCGAGCAAGCATTTCCAAAAAAAAGCTTACTTGTAGACAAACCTGACCTGCCCGTTTACGTGCTGCAAGTATGTTTAAACGAGATCAAGTCAAAAACTTGTTAGTTGTGCATCAGTTATTGCAAGTGAGCCGAAGCGTTTCTGTCTTACTGTATTTATAAAGAACAAAGGTATTGTGTGGCATGGCGAATCTTACTTACCAGGTAAACTGTTGGGTGCCAATTTATTTAATTTAAATATAAAGTGGTTGCACAATCTAAACGAGTTTTCTCAAGAAATCAATGCTGAAATAAAAATTATGAAACTTGTGAGCCTTATTTAAGGTAGCCTATACTGCTACGCACAAACATACTATATTATGCTAATGTAGGTGGTTGAATGAATAACTGTCTGGCGTACTCAGAAAGAAGACAAATAATTCAGAGTAATGCAATAAATAAATGTAACCAACATGTATTTACCAATCAATTTTTAGTTCCTTTATTGTGAAGAAGACAATGCGTTTATCACATAAAATTTGGACCAGTTTCAAGTACAAAATATACCATATTTTTTGTTTTGCGAGCACGTAGAGAATATAAATTGCTCTCGTTCTTTACATCATATTCGGATCAAACAAGTGCGCTATCATATTAAACTAATCCAGCTAAATATATTAGAGTGATTGCTAAGAATTTGGGCTTGATTCAACCATAAAGTAACTAAACAGAAAAGAAGTTTTTAATTAATAATATACCACATTTAAGACAAATATTTTTGGTGGTTGATGAATTTAGGTTTTTAAACATTTTTAAACTAACTCACGGATAAAGCCGAACATAGGTAATGTGGTAGTTAAGTTCATAAATGATTCGTGCAAATTTGACAGATACTTATAAATATGTATCTCATTTGAAATTTGAATTCAAAGGCACATTTAATAAATATGAGTAGTATTTCTTTGCTCGTGTAAATTATTAACTTACGTGTAGACAACAGCGGAAACCCTGGCTTGGAATTAGCATTAATTAAAGCTACAATAAATCTATACCAGCAGAAACCAAAGTCGTTTTTTCTGTATATTATCATCAGGTAAGGACATAACCATCTTCCTCAAAGCTGTCAAAACCACACCTGTTAAGGTCACAGCAGCTCCTAATACACTATAAACAAAAAACAAAAACACGGATCACTCAATTGTGTTGCTAATTTTTAGAACCAACGCACAGTTAATGACTATACGACTTTGTATTAGGTGAAACCAAAGAAATATATGTGAAAGGAAACTCAAGATTAGATATACTTGCCTCCAAAGATCGGGTTGGACACCAAGAAACAACGCTTGCCACAGAAAAGCAAAAACAACCTGTTGGTCAATTTCATTTAAATGATATTAGTTTTTCTGAATTAGTGGGACAATTTAGAATGGATACCTCACTCAAAACAGTTTTAGTAAATATTGTCCCACCTCCATTGTTCGCACCAGAGCTACAGGTCCAGCTTGTTCGTATTTTAGAGCAACAGTGATACACGTCTGGGCAAAGAATGCTAAGAATGCCGTGATGACAATAAGAATAATTTCTTGATAATTCTTTGGTGTTTCCAGAACTCCCATCACATTTGCCAGAATTAAACTTTGGATGAAGCCCCACATTGCGAAAAAGAGATTGACCACGGCATGGTGCACATTCCTTA
Organism: Sinodicranocentrus sp. ZH6; assembly: GCA_027743935.1. Taxonomy (NCBI): domain Eukaryota; kingdom Metazoa; phylum Arthropoda; class Collembola; order Entomobryomorpha; family Entomobryidae; genus Sinodicranocentrus; species Sinodicranocentrus sp. ZH6. The sequence continues at coordinate 14,428 of JAHZNA010005248.1, read as the reverse complement.
GGTAGCGAACAACCACGTAACAAATTGTCAGAAGAATCATACTACTGAAACTTGATGCAACGCCAAACTACAAATTATAAAGTAAATGATCTATATTATCTAATGTATTATGTGGTTTTTAGTAAAACTAGGTTGGTAGTATCAACGAATGCAATAATTACATGCATTAAAATCAATACCTTCCCTTCAAAATTTCAATATTTAAATGCTTAATTACAAATGAGTCTTCAGTCATTTTCTCTGCTCCTGTGAGCATAGGAGGTTTGCTAATTATTCCAACTCCGATTAATGCCAAAATCGCTGTTAGCACAGGAAAAACACCGCAACGCTCTCCGAGAAAAATAAATGCAAACAGAGTCACGAAAACCGGCGCACTCGTGCCAATCACAATAGAGTCTGCAATGTTGAGATATTTTAATCCATAAAATACAAAAATTATTGAGTTCGCTCCTAATACCGCTTGTAACTGTAAGAAAATAAGAGCAGTTTGAGATCATTTGTTAATCCTCAAGTCAAGGGATTAGTGGGGTTGCCCTTAATTTGTCCGACGTCAATGAGTAATTGGACACTCACCATTAAAAATACTGTCGTTGATGTGGCTGGCCAAATGTCTTTCAGAACATTTTCCTTCTTAAAACCTGCAGCATGAATTAAGAACGGTATCGGAACAAACATCATGAACCCAAACCTCCACACGCCTAAATTAAATGGGTGGTATTTCAGAACTTTTATGATGAGAGCACTCAATGAAAATTGAAGGGCAGCTACAAGAGCGAGGAATATTCCCAGAAAGCGTTTTATCCCAACCTGCTGCTTCTCTGAAGAAGACAGCAGGTCCTTCGGACATGCATTTTCACACGATGGATTTGTAGCGTTATTGTTAAAGTTTGAATGATATGCAGGAGATTTATTCCACTTTAAAGACTCGGTCGATTTCGACAGAGAGTATTTAGCTTTCAAAAGCTTACGACCAACAGGGTCATACTTATTGTATGAGGTGGGCAAAAGTGCCGAACCAGAGGTGGGTAAGTTTTCGGTTGATTTAGATTTACTAGGTGATTTTCCTATGTCTGTTTCATGCACCACTAGAAATTTGACAGCTTCTTCAGGTTCTTCAGGATTTGCTTTTGGTGATGTATGGGAAACCTTTTTAGCAGACATTTTGACAGCTGAAACTAACGAATTATTGATAAACTGGTTTATTCGCTGTCAAAATCTGCAAATTAAAATACAAACACACACACACACGGATCACAGACGATGAAAATTTTGTTTTTCCTCGTCGTAAATATCGATCCTCATCGATTTTCTCAAGTTCCGAATAGTCCCAGTTCCAGCTTCAGTAGTTCGTCTTTTGTGGTTGTGTGAAAAGCTAAATTTCAGGCGACAAGACCGCATGAAATGAATTGTTTGATTACTTTATTACTTAATGACTTTTTGAACCATCTGAATGAGATTTTACATCGTCACAAATCTTTATTTGCAGTTCTTTCCAAATATGTATTGTTCAAGGAAACAAACTGATTCACAAGCTATGAATGTAATATATTGCATTCAAAACCGTAAATAAGGCTGTGAGACGTGTTAAGGTGTGCGTTCATGTATAGTCTGTAATTGTAATACGATATATGAATAGGCGTCCTGTAGTTTTTTACACTAAATGATTACAATATCGTTCAGAAGCTTGCCATTTATGCGAATGATTGACTTCCCTGTGGAGTTAACCGTTTGGTTCACTTTACGGCTCTGTTGTCAGTAACAAAATGTGTTTTCGTGTGCATTCTGGCTCTTTTTAATAATACGCTTTTAACGATCTGGTTGCATTTGCAGATGCTAAATCAGATTACAAGGTAATTTGAATAATCACACACAATACAGTAACAGCATGTGAACGGAAAGTGACAAAGATTTCAGGCATTCATATTTATTATTAAAGCATGAATTGGAATTATGTAGGCTGGGTAGGAGAGGAGAGCGTTCAATCCTACCTAAGCCACACCACGAACGAAGTAATGACCATGAATAAGGTAGGTGGCTAGTATTATGCAGAGTGTAAAACCGTTTCAGTGTGTTGATAGATTGATAACTGCTCCAGTTTTAGTATAATGTTCTGTACGTTGACTACGTTCATGTGATATCTCATATATCTCTGTCTCTCTCACTTTCTGATGAGCGTACTTATGCACTGCAGCACACCTAAAATATAGATTTGGTGTATCAAGGAAAAGTTTATATCGCAGATCGCAGGGATATCATCCTTGCATATAAGCACATTACAAACTAAAATGGTACCATTAATGAATCATAGGATGTTCCTAATTCCCTGCTTATACTCACAGATACTAAAATTTAATAAGCGCTGTTATCGGCACAATAATGCTTTATGAAAAGTTTAAATCCAAAGTCAATAGGTGGGATTGATTGTCTGGCAAATATAACCGAGCTTGTCTGTTTGTCTCTTTCAACTCAGTTCGAGGTCATTTAAAATAAATTATGAATTATTGAATAAATGTAGGCTTTAACAAATTCAAAATGGGTCAGTTTAGCTAGGTTTACTAGTCCTTGGTCTAACTAATAAAAAAGGAATTTGGAAAAATCGTACATCACAATTTGTCACAAATTACATACAAGCATATTTGTATTAATTATTATCTAATTGATAACTTAGCTGCACCAATTCAATCATTTTTCAAATTATTTAAGATCGTTTAAAACTGAGTGCAATATAAAACTACAATGACATCGTGAACCAGTGAATCTGAAAATTGCAAGATTGCTGTGCTTCAATGAAAATCAAGTTAATTATTACGTGTCCACGTCTCGAATGAAGACAGTCGTCAGAATCACGTACACAATTATTATATATGTTACATATGACATATGAACAAATGTCTACAATGTACAATGCAAAAAAGGAACCTGTTTTAGGAACTTAGGGAATAGGTAAGGTGTGATTTTTATTTATAAGACATGTATTTGTATTTTCCTTTTTGCATGTGTAATCTGCTTAACAGTAGAGACGCACTAGAGACAGAACTACCAAATAACAGACAAAGAAAAAATGCAATGAAGGACTCATACGCTACCAGCCAGAGCGAGAAATAGAAAATAAGCAATAAATACGAATGACGATGTGGGTGAAACGCTTGCCATAATAATGAGTACATTCATTGATCTATTATGTTCTGCATACTTAAAAATTAAAATGAATATCGCAAAATCGAAAATATGTTTTTAAATTGTCGTTATCATTTAATCTGGCAAGTTACGACTCCCAAGCTATTTAATTTTAACGAGTCAAATGGTCTTTGATCTTTAATGCAGGATTTTGTAAATTGGAGGTTCAAACGGCTTTGGGTTCCATCTTTATCACTTCTGAATATTGAAGATAAGCCAATATAAAATATTTTCTTATCCAAAATCAGACGTGGCAATATGAATCAAACGTTCCAATAATATGATGGAACTGCAAAGTCTGAAGGTTAAATTTGATTAAAATGACTGGTCACAGTATACGGTGCTAAAAGTAATATGCCTGATGTTTGAAGTATATTGTCCAGAAAACGTCCATGAGAGCAAGTTTTGAGGATGAGGATGAGCACTAAAATTGTGGATTGAGCACGCAAATACGCTGAGAAAGGATATTCAATTAATTCAATCTATACACGTCTATGAATGTACATATCGGTAGATAGGTAGGTAAAATGTTACGCTATAATGAAAAGACCCATAATTAGTACCACATGACCACATCCACATGTGAAATTGAATGAAAATGAACTGGGCTGACTCGACCAGCGAAAATTAATTACGTTGTGCATTCACAACGTTCTATAAAGACAATTAAGATTTTGAAACAGTCAGTCAATGCTTCCAAAAACTCGGAAATTGCCCAGGCCATCGTCGTCGATTGGACCATCTCCGTTGTAAAAAGGCTTCACTCAATTAAATATAAACATTAAAATAACCTAATTCAAGAACACAATTTATTGCCTATATTGCCTCCTCTTACATACATGATGAATCAAATTTAATTATTAAAAAGATCAATCTTGTAAAATTCATGACTAAGACTAAATATAGGTGCGTAATTTTGTAGTAGAGAACAGTAAATAAACCATGTAAGTGGCAGAAAAAATCAGCTTACATCGTTTGTAAGTCTATGCTTAGGAAATAAGTTATTGTAACACGAGTAAGTTTACTACATAACATTCATATATTTTTCGTTTAATACGTCGCATTCTGTAAAATATTTTGGTTAGAAAATCTGTAAAAGCACATCATAATATGCACAATACTTGGAAATCTTACAGGATCACAAAAACTTTGTATCTTTGTTCGCGTATTTTACAACATGTAACATGGTCCCGTGCAGGTTATCAGTAAGTACAAAAATGTGAATCAGTAATAATTGTACTCACGCTAAAACTAATTGTAAGACAATTAAACTAATAAAATTACCAAAACTTAACTCGCCTCAGCACAGTTCTTTTCAAAATGTTTACTATTTGGATCAGGACTAAAATCATACATCATGAAGTCGGTCAAAGCCCTTTGCGCTTTGGTGGGAAGAAAGCTGCAATAACAAATAAAACCTTTGTTGAACTGCATTTCCAATAAAACATACATGCCATATGCCATTATGATTCCAGCTTTTGGTACTTTAGAGGTGACAGCAAAGCAAAATAAACTTATGTTAGTTCAACGCTCAGTCAATGTTCAATCAACAAAACACGTGTTATCAGTATTAGATTAGAAAGCAGATTAGAGATGAATGAACAAAAATCGTTGTACCATTCTAAAAAGAAGTAAAGCGGCATATAGGACGGAATATAAACTCTTTCTGTATTACTTCGCAATCCATTTACTATCCGTTTTGCTACGTCGCTTGAATCCAGAAATGGAGTGAATGAGGGAAATCTGCATAGTTTCACAAAGTTGCACTTTTACACATGAGCATAAGAATAAAAATATATCTTCCAATAACTAGGTTTGGCATTATCTTAAAGTTGGCTGATCGTAGCCTGGAGGTGGTTACCTGAATGAAAATCTTATGCCGTTAATTAGTCTTGTTTTACATGCAGTAGGATAAATGGTCGTGAACTTAATTTTGTCTCCACTATTTGGTGAGTGCGCCAACTCTTCCTTTAATGATTCCAAATAGCCATGAACAGCAAATTTAGATCCGTGGTATGGAACCATATACCGATTACCCTTTAGCCCACCAATAGAGCATACCGTTACAATATGTCCTCGGTTCTTATGAACCATTTTTGGCAAAAATTGACGAAGGATCCAGAAATGTGCTAAAACATTTACTTTAAATGTGTTTTCTATTGTTTCTGGACTGAAATTTAAAAACTTTTCACAGTTCCCAATCCCCGCGTTGTTTATTATCACAGTAACGTCTCCAATTTCTCTCCGAACCTGTCAAGATTTTAATGCTACACGTTAATCCTATTCAAACTTTAAATCTATTACAGAAACAGGAACGTACATAAAATACAAAGATCATACTCGTGCAGCTGTCGCATCAATCTGAGATTTCTCAGAAACATCTACTTCATATGAAAAGGCTTCAGCACCCATACATTTAAGCACACTAACAGTATCTTCATTGTCACGCTTCAAAATGTCCCAGCAGACAATTCTAGCTTTCGATTTTGCTAACTGAAGTGCGACATCTCTTCCAATCCCATTACCTGCTCCAGTGATCTACATAACACAACAAAAATTGAGCTGATGTCATGTCGTGATGTCTAATCCATTCCATCATGAATACATGGAAATATAAAGCAATTAAAATGCATATGAATAGGTAAAGTTCCTTGCCAAAATGATTTCGCCCTCCAAAGACTTCAACGTCACTGGAAAAATAGTCTTCACAAGACATTCCAGATAGATAAAACAAATGTGAAATATTAAAATAAATGCATCGATTACAGTAGTAATCCAGAACTTGACTCCACCTCGGACTCGGATCAATTCCATTGCTGTGGCAGATGTAGATAAATAAAAGTCTATTAATGAGATCACATTCAATAGACACGACAAAACAGAAAAGGCTAATGTAAGACACCTGGACAGCGGAGCGCCGGAGGACTTTATGTTGCACACATATACACTGCAGTATTAAATCGAATATAAAATTAATACACAGACAATTTAACAACAATTTGTGAAAAGAGCACCGACAAGGAACAAACTATAAATTGTAATTCGTGAAAAGTTGTCATTTTGCAAACTTTCTTTTACACTTCTGCTGCTTCGTATAAAACTTTTGCTCGCTGGAACCGTTGTACTTGTACCCAGTAGCCAGACAGTGTTGTAAGTTAAGTCAACGAAGATACACAGACTTTTTAAATGCTCTGGTGTAGTGGCAATGATGAATAAAGGAAGAATATTGGTACATGTCTTATCACCATGATTTAGCTGATGGCTGGGTTCAGATGTCGCAAAATTGATCATCTGTAACTCGCCGAAATCAACAACTTCAGAGAGTAGCATTGCACAAATTCATACTTTTTACAAATACAGATGACAGTGACAGACAGAGCTATGAACTATGAACTAACAACAGCACAGCTATAAGAAACTAGATTGGAAACGTTTCACAATTTGTTCAATGTTGAACTTTTCTTGGATCCCCTAATCAATGTACAATGTATCATCTGGTTTCTTGCAGATCAATGGGTATAGTGTTTATATACACACTTATGATGACACTCGTCTGCTAGTAGTATATCCAACCAAATGAATGTGCGTTGTAGTCTTGCAGTGTGCACCTAAATATGTACGTGGCAACGTCTTTCTCTCCATCTGCATCTCCATCGTCAGTACTCATCATTGCAAAAAAAAAGCACTGCAACATAATTAACAGCTCCTCCAAAATTTACATTTTAACCAAATTTCACTCTCATTATTCAGCAATTGACCAACGGCATAGCACTGGTAAGTTTTCTAGAACGAGACTACATAATCTTACATAAATGAAGTGCTTTGATGCATTGCACTACTTACAGATTCTGATTTTATCCGTGTGTGCCCGTTGCCCGTATTTCCCATGTCGCCGAAATGATGTGAATGTGGGCATATTTTTAGCCATAGTTTTGTTTTCAGCAAAATACATGATAATCGACAAGAATTTATTACATACTTTTTACATACTTTTCAAGGTTTTTATTCAGAAATTGTTTGTCGCTTTAAAACTGTGTAAATTCAAACATTAACGGTTTATCAGTCAACATAAATTTCCTATATCATACTTAAATCAAATTCATTAACATACTACACATTCAAACAGAAAATTTGCAAAGAAATCGTTTCCCTTTGCAAATTTATGAATACAGATGATACCTATTGATAACTAGTAAACTTGTCTCTCTCACGTGACAATCAACTCAGTACAGACCTATCTAATGAGACCAATTTGACGCAGCGTATACTTCATAAACATCGGAATCTTCGCATGTATATAAATGGGTTCTGAACTATTGGTGTACTCTTTAGGTAAAGTAAAGCCAACTTTATTACAATGTAAATGTAATGGCACTTCACGCACTTTACTCTGCTTTACCTTTAACTTGTGCAATACCAGCGGGTGCAGTCTTTGTGGGGCTAGTCTATCTCTATGAGAATATTTATGATCTCCAATAATTGGACATCCAAGACCCAATCCTAAATGTACTCGAATTTGATGCTTAACTCCTGTGACCGGTTGAACCTCTACAAAAGCTGCTTCTTTTATAGAATGCAAGACTTTATACTTCGTAAGAGCTTCGACACATTCCCTATTAGGAGTAGATAACCCATATTCTCTTAAATCGGGTCTCAATGATGAGCGAAACTTTTTAGTTCCAGGTATTTGACTTTCTCCTACAGGTATGTTAATTGTCGCTTCTCGAATGTGCGGGCATAGTTTAGTTACTGCTAAGTACACTTTGGTGATCTGTCGCTTTGCAAATTTTTCTTTCATTACAGCAGCAATTTTTTTGTCTTTTGCAAAAAGTAATACTCCTGTTGTTTCCTTATCTAAACGATGTAAAGGGTATATTTCTTCACAATTTGATAAGTCGGCAAACTTCTTCAAAAACTGAATAATCGTATGGCGACAAGATCTAGCTTTACTATGAACGGGAATCCCGTATGGTTTGTTAATAGCAATTAAAAAGTCGTTCTGGAATATTAGCGTTTTCTTCAAAACGTTCCACATGTCCTGTTCTGTGATGGCATTGTAATCTGGCATTTGGTACGGTTTTGGAATTACATTCGAATCCAAAACTAACGACTCAGCACTGCTTAATGAATACGAAGGGTCATTGGGATCCATTGACGGGGCATTATGGGGTCTTACAAGTTTATGAATGACTTGCACCGGCTTTCCTGTATTATTTCTAGCATCCTGAACTGAATGCACTCCTGCTCCTCCTTTCAATTCTTGTAAAAAATCACTTGCTCGCATGATCCTAGATTGGTCAGCCTCAATGGTTTCAATAACAGGCTCATTTTCGTTTCGTCTGCCAGAAGCTTGCAATCGACGACTTGGTTTCCTGTTAGCCCTGTACTCAAAGTCAGTTCCTGGAGTTGAAGTCTGGCCAATATTATCTGAATCCATGCGTACCGTTCCAAAATTTGCACTTCGAACAGACTCAGGAGCGCCACCTTCTTCGCCATCCTGCGCTTGCTCCACTTTCCAATCATGTTCGCGTTGTTTAATCCAACTATCATACACCGATAAGCGCGATTGCTTTTCTGAATCTTTAGGCGTTTCATCCGGCTGTGTCTTAACTTGGTCTTCGGCATAAAAACCTTGGACGACAATTGAAGATTTTTCCTTTGAACTTGCGATTTCTTCGATTCCAAATGGGTCTAAAGATTCACTTGACCTTTTCTCAGGAACATTTGCCTGAGGTTTAATTGAGGAACATTGACAAAGAGACAATGCAGACAAATTCCGGGTGAATGACTTAGGAAGTTTAGCGGCTCTGGATGGGGTTTGCCACGCCATTGCAAGCAATTTCAACGCACTCATATTGTGGCGTACCTGAAAAAAAACATTATCATTACTAGGTGCTCGGGTGCTGATAACTGAGGTGACTGAAATATTAAATCTGTACGTTCAACGTTATTTAAAAACTATAATGAAGTACGTCATCAAAAACTGATTAGCATCCTATATAACATCAAAAACAAATTTTAATTAGCATAATATAGAACTAGCTTACGTATTATGGTCAATGGTATGGTGTACACACTGACTGACAGTGCAGTGACTGAACCGGGATCAAAAGTTACTTTTGCAGTGCTGAACGAGCTGAGCGCCCCGGGAGCGGAGCGCAGCGGGAGCTGCGGAGCTCCTTCCGATACTGTGTTACTTACGATTAGTTGTTATACTATCAAACGACTATGGTTAAATACAGCTGCCAATGGGTGCTGCCGATTTGCATACGCCAATTCACATCCAGCTTCCGGCTATGTAATTTCCAAAGGAAGAAATCACGAATAAATTTAATTGTTGGAAACAAAGAAGACTTTTACGTCTCAACATGACATGCCTAGTATATTATGATTCCTATGAACACTGAACATGTGTGCAGGCTGTGTGCTTGTAAATTGTCAAGATCCCGCAATTCCAGTTCCAAGTTCCCAAAATATGTATGAGCTTTTATGAGTGCCGGTAGCACTTCCATGCATGCATAACTATACGTCTGCAAATAAAACCACATTCCCCAAGCTGTGTGTTCCTTTTTAAGAAAACATTGTGTGGTAATTTTGGTGTGCTCAAATGTGAGCACAAATGTAAGTTTATGTGTGTGTGAGCTCAGAGCACATGGACTTATAGGTTTGAAGTAACTGATTGTGAGCGCATAAACAAAATACACTATTTACCACTTGTTTGTTATTTGAAATCCGATTTGAATTGGAAACGTTTTCTGTTCAATATATTTACTGAATTATATAAGAGGAGATGAATATAATGAATATATAGCAAATACTGAATTGACAGTCCGAGGTGAGGTGTAAAACTGCCTTGGATTGAGATAAACTTATCCACCAGACAGTCAACAGTCACTTTCAGGTGACTCGCGTCCTCGCGTGTGTTTACAAGCTATTCAAAAATAAAATATGACAATTTCGAAAGATAATATGACCGCAAATACTGATGAAACCAGAATGGAAGACGATGAAAAACCCCGAACAATTTTCGTTGGAAACGTTCCTCGTGAGATTCATAAACGGGAAATAGAAGACATTTTCGGGGACATTGGTCCTTTAAAACGTTGTTATATTCAGTACCCCCGTACTGGAAATGGTGAGGGAAAACGATACTTATATTTATAAGCTTATATATATTAACTTAACAAATCAAAGCGATTGGAAGTATATTAAAAATCAACTAAAACTTATATTTATAATTTACAACTATGAATTATGTTATACTGTGAGGATAATATGATCTATTGCTTCATTAAAGTTATAAATCTGTTACATTATTGAAATACCTCCGTTGTTGTCTGTATCTTTGCTTGGTTAAAATAAGAATTCTGTTTTGTCTTCCAGAAAAGAAAAGGCAAACTGAAGATTCCACGGTTGCATATGTAACGTTTGCTTTATCGCAAGATGCTACTAAAGCAATCGAAACTTTACAGAACTCACAGATTGGTGGCAATCAAATTCACATAAAATTTGTGAAAACGAGGGGTGAGCAAAATCGTCGTAACGATAATGTTACAACGGGAAATTTCCCAACCCGAATTCTTGAACGATCTGCAAATTTTGAACCGCTAACACCGAAAGAAAAACCACCAAGAGAAAAAACAGCAAAGAAAAAATCGAGGCTAATTGTACGCAATCTTCCGTGGAAGGTAATTAATTAAGTTTTAGGTTTTGGCACGATACCATCAATTGTCAATTAGCTGGAGTAACCTCAAACAATAATACGTGTAGTTAAGGATCATGCCCACTCGATTTAGAGCAAACTTAATTATTTCAATTCCTAATACACGTTCAACCTGTATATCTTGTGCGCAAACTTTATGAACTTTAGTATTTTTGATTTCAGGTTACAGATGAAAGTCTGAAAGAGCACTTTCAGCAATATGGTGAGGTCAAGGATGTCAATATCCTAAAGAAACCAAATGGGAAACTTGTTGGATGTGCCTTCATCCAGTATGCCACCGTCTTTCAAGCTGCCAAAGCTATAAAGGAACTAAATTTGAAGTCATTTATCGGTAGGTAACAGGATACTGGCTGTTTTGCTAATATGTATAAATCAAAGCGTATAGAAATTTATACACATTTCGGTGATTTAAAAATATTTTATAGGTCGTCCAATAGCTATTGATTGGGCATTACCCAAAGATAAGTATCAGACTGAAGACGAAAAGAATAAAGCAAAGGCACCCGAAGAAGAAACTGTTGAAATTAAAGAGGAAGCAGAATCAGAACTTGAAGATCATGTCCAATTTGATCATTATGCCCATTTAAAAGAGGAACAAGTGGAAGTTGAAACTGTTAAAGAAGAGCCCGTACAAATAAAGAAGTTAAATAAGCGGAAACATGCCGATAGTGAAGAAGATGAAGAAACGTAAGTGCGAGGAATAACACGAATTATTCTCGAAGCTTTTATTCTCGAATACCCGATCGGATCGATCCACCTAAATTATAAAAATAACCTCATTTGAGAACAATAATAGCTTGCTGTGTTTGTTTTATTGCACTCACACAAACCACGCACTCGTGATAAATTTTTAAAAGCTTTTCTGCTGTTTAGGTGCGACGATGATGATAACTCAGACTCAGAAACTGACGATGGAAAAACTGTCGTTGACAAGAAAAAACGACTTTCCAATGACGTAAACGAAGGAAAAACGTTGTTCTTGCGAAATTTAGCATTTGACACGAAGGAAGATAACCTCCGAGTTTTTTTTGAAAAATTTGGAGAAATTCATTATGCGTTACTGTGTAAGGATTCATTAACAGAGCATCCAAAGGGAACGGGATTCGTAAAATTTAAGGTAAGCATCCTTATAACAGAAATGTATTATTTTACGTTAAATATACATGCATTTCGGTCCACTTAAAACACTAACAGAGTATGTGCACACTTGGAATTGTAGGAAAAAAATAGTGCAGATAATTGTCTTCAAAAATACGAGGAGGACCCATCCGAGTTCAAGCTCCAGCGTCGTGAGTTCGTTGTGTCAGTTGCAATAGCTAGAGAGAAATTAGAGAACAGAACACAAGAAAAGAAACAGGAAAAACCAAAATCTGATGGAAGAAATTTGTTCCTAGTTAGGGAAGGATGTAAGTTTGCCTCATCTACGCAGTAAATTTAATCAGAAAATCAACGACCTATGTCACAATTCATAATCATTTGACTATGTCCCTAGTTATACGACCCGGGAGCGCTGCAGTAGCCGATGTCTCACAATCTGATATAAACAAACGTGCTTCATTAAATCGAGTGAAGAAGCAGATGCTGAAAAATCTCAACATTTTTATCTCCCCGACAAGGCTTTGTGTACACAACCTACCGCCTACGTTCACGGATAAACAATTAAAAAAACTGTTTATAAAAAATGCTGGCCCAGGAGCTAAAATAACTGAGGTATGTTAAATGTTACCTGCTGTATGATAGTTGGTAATAATATTGATTTGATAAACACGAATGAACGACGTTGTTGATTTGTATATATGTGTGGTTTTTCATTCTGATTTCAGGCTAGAATCTCGATTTTTTCTGCGAACCATGTAAGAACATTTTTATTTAGTTTACCTTAGGAATGTTTGTTACCAACTCCAGTTTAAGGAATAATTTGTTTGTATGTTAAAATCATAGCGACCCATTGTGGAGTTCTCTTTAGAAAATCGCGCCGCGTTGAAAGCTAAGGAAAGGCGCAGTCATAACAGTAAAATGAAAAATTTAAAACAAAGCAACTCGGAAGATGCTGCTGAGAGCAATCAAAGTGAAGACAGCAATGTAGCAGAAGAGACTGCTGAGAAAAAACGTATTAAAAAAGAAGAAAAGAAGGCTTCACAAAATTCCAATGATTCTCTAGCGGATAAAGATCAGACAATTGCACCTTACGCTGGTCTTGTGGCTAAGAAAGGTGTGCAGACTATTCCTTTAATGAAGCCTAAAGGGAAAATTACTAGAAATAGTCTAAAGATGAAGAGAACCAAGAAGAAAAAGTTACAGGAAAGAAAACAAAGAGAACCTAAAGTTCCAGCGAAACGTTCAGTTGACCGACCGGATAATACTGAGAAAATAATTAGAAGGCACCAGAGAAAATTAACTGCTTCAAGCAAAGGCGAAAGTGAAAAAGCCAGCAGAAAAAAGTGGTATGAATAATTGTTCGATGAAAAAACAAAAGCTCTAGTGCAGTGTATCAGACGTAATTTGTACAAGTTTAGAAAGCAGGTTTTGTCAGGTCTTTGCAGTAAAACGGGACTTAATTTCTGTCATAATGAATATGTATGAATTTATTGTAAAATCATATCTTATCTCCAACACGCTTGCGTGTTTTCAGTTTCGGAGGAAGAGAATTTATCCGCATAACTCGGCTGACATGTAAGCATTTTATTTCCTTGTATAATGTTAGTTACTGAGCTGAGGGGTATTAACTATCCGACATCCGAAGAAACGGATGGAAGTTCTTTTACTTCATTGATTTGGAAATATCTGCAACTGCTATTTTAGAACATCCTTCCTCATCCATAAGTACACCATAGGGCTTTTTCTTGGAAGATTAAATGTGACTAAACAAATATGTATCTTGTACAACCAGCGTTTATCTTCGAAGGGAATACTAAAGAGAATTTTATTACATTTTTATCGTCTTTTCAAGTGTGTGTCTTTGAATTAAAATATATAAACTCGAATATAAAAAAATAATCCTTGCTATCATAATCAACGAAGAGCATGCCACCGATTTTTGAATGCATGAATGAAGCTAATATAGGACTCCAGGAAAGGACCCTAATATTTTCAAATAAAAATATACAGCGGGTAAAACCGCAAACAGAGCAAAGGTATGCATAATTGCATAATGCATATCACAACTTGTGATTCACAAGGCTGAATATTTTCCACAATAAATAAGAATTAAACTTAATGAAAATAACGGGAATAGAAGTGGAATTAGATAATAATTTATTAAAATCAACCAAACTTTCGAAAAATTCGTTTTTCTTCGTCAGGGTTTAAAGAATTAAACTTGTGACCAACTTCTCGAGGATTAGAGAAAATGCACATATGAGGAATATGAAAGTTTTATTAGCTCGCGAACATTTTCGAAAGAGAGACAATGAAATTATCGTCTGAATTAATTATTAAGTTTCGCAGAATATATCGAAGAAGAATATTTTATTAGTTTTACTCTGGCAGTCTGTCCGGCCGCCGGCCGAAAATTTTGACCTTAAAACA
>JAHZNA010005247.1:0-20752 GCA_027743935.1 Sinodicranocentrus sp. ZH6 | reverse complement strand
TTGCACATCAGCCAGCGCATTGACGGGTGTTGTTTCACAGCCACAGCGTATGCGATGCGTTCGTACAAACAACTATTATAAACAGATTTCTTAGAATCAATGTGCGGTAAGGTAGCCATCTTTCACAAGAAGGTAAAAGGTAATAGTAATAGTAATAGTACTACTTGGTAGTAAATTATTGACAAAAATAAATCTGATATAAGATGGAACTTAGTACTATACAATATTTGTAGTTTTATCATATTTATACCTGTATATACATGTTTATATATGACTAATCATCATATTGATAAAAATTATAAATCATAAATTGAGTTGCACAAACTTTACAAGTTAACCTTAACTTATAATTGGAAATTAATACTCATGGAGGAAAGTGTGATGGCGAAGCAGTAACTTCTTGATGCCTCAATTTTTTTTGGTATTTGAAATATATACGTAAATGTACTTTGTTGAACATTATTTCACATATACCTAATTTCGTTCTGGTCTTCTGCCGCGGCCTTAAGATATTTATATATACTTAACGGCGGTTAATATACATATATATACTCGTTAATTGGGTGTGCAAACATGCAAACATGATCGTTAAATGAAATAATATTTCAAAATTTATAGCCAATGTAGTAAAAAAAACAAAGTTTAGAACAGTTCCGACAGGCATCCTTCAATCCCTCGCTAAGTAGGGCAGGTCTTGGATTACAAAATTGGTCGCCTAAACCTTGGCCTACTTTAACCATATAATTTTTTATTAGATGAGATGGAGATCATCGGGACAAAGTTTACCATTTATTTACCAAGCATCACTATGTTATTATATGTATAAACTTACAAATTCAGTAAACGAGAGAACAATGATATTGACCATGAAAGATATTTATCACTTGCACGTCACATGTGCGCAGTGAAAGAACATTCTGTAGACTCATTGAAGATTAATACTTTCGAACTTCTTAAGATTATGTGCGAAACTATAATAAAATAAATGCTGGGGACAAGTATTCAATACTTGCCAGGAAGGTAGCTCTAGTAAGAAAGTGGCACTTGATTTGGACAAAGTCTTCAGTTACGCTTGTTTTTCAGCTCGGCGGAATATATTTCGCAGTTCACTTCGCTGTTTTCGTGGACTGACTGGAAATACAATGGCTAGGAGCGTTCCAATAGCTACGTACAGCAAGTAATGTACAGCCATTTTCACAAGGATGTAGGTAATAAATGCAAAAATCCCCACGAAAAATATTAAGGCAATGATTATGTCCCATACGTCGTTTCGGTAAAATTTTTCTTTAACTTCTTCAACTCCACAGATCCAAATCACTAAGCCCATGGACAGGAACATGGACAAGATTACGATTACGCTCGCATCCTTAACTGGAAAATTACAATTAATTGAATTTGCATTATATACACAAATTACATAGAACAAAATACAAGGTTGAAAGTGGGAGGGACTACGGACGACTTTCAACATATAGCTGAGGTTTCAATTCAATGCCTATATGCTTGATTTTAGAAAAGCAAGACGAAGCTCTCAAGACTTTGCTTGACCTGTGCACTAAAATAAGTTACTTACTTGATAAGCTTGATGTACGCTTTTTACTGTTACATGTAGGCGTAGGGTTATCTTCATCTTCAACTTCGTCACTCTCCCCTTCTGCGTGTTCTTCAAAAAGTTCGTCAGATGACAACCCCATAATTGGTGATTATAAACTGTTTACTATGTATGCAATAAATCGTAAATTACCATACATATAATACTGGCAGTTCAGATAAGTTAAAAACACCACTGCAATGTTATAAAATTAAATTTTACTCCGTTTTATAGAACATACAACATAGTCAATGGTAAGTTCACCTCTGAACCGTTAAATTACCTCCGTGCACTATCAACTATACAGCGACTTGAAGTAAGCACTACCTAACGATGACATTTTGGTCTCTCAAAGTCTCAACCTCAAGTCATTTCGTGGTTTTAATAGCTGTGGTATGTTGGTGCTAGTACTAAACTAATCTGTTTCATTTTTCCAGTCGCCATTTGAGAAACAGCTGAGAATTTACAATTTTTTTGTAGAAAAAAATACATTGTGTTTCGTGCCTACTTTTGAAGATTAGATGTCAGATCAGACGATGCATGCCACATGCAACATGGTTGTAGTTGAATCGTTGGATAGCTGAAACAATATTTTTATCCTACCTCAACTTCAACCTCACTATATCAGGCAAGCAGATTCACTAGCAGTCAGGTACTGACGATGAGCGAGACCCTTTGTTTCTTGCTCGACACCGTGCAAAACACCGAAAATATAGCAATCTTTATCATTATCATTCTTTAATATTACTTGATACATTTTCTTCAAAGAATTATATTATGAGACATTCGTAAGTTTATCTTCCATATTCTTTGGTTATTTCATTCCATATAATACAAATCAAATCTGCATAGATAATGCATTCGCTTCGCACACATGTGGATGCAAATTAATTTTACAGTACACGTTTTTGCATTTTAGGGCACTGTTTGTTGACTGTCTATTAATGCATAACTCCCATTGTGTCACCATTAAGGAAAAGTGTATTCATGTAATGAATTAATAACATCAATGATGCCGATGTTTGAAAATAATATTTTTGCATGCATTTGAATAAATGAAACTTCACGTATTGTTCAATGAGCGCAAAGATCTATTCATGTAGCACAAGTCCGCAAAATTATTACTCTTGTGCGCTGTATTTTATTTATTTTTGCTATCCCTCATATATCATTGAAATAGAAAATATTTTACAAAAGTATCTACCGTGAAATATGACGAAGTAGAGTAACATTTACGTATCTAACAGGTATTGATTGTTATAGCTTGCGAGAAATCTAAACAATAACTATGTTTTTGGTTCAGTTTCATTTTTGACTGTACAATATTAGAGGAAAAAAATTGTACATATATTGTTTTTAATGCACGTCAAGACATCGTCTACAGCTATTTGTCTTATAATTGAGATTGCATATTTCTTCAACAAACACAGGCAGGAAATCTCTGTTGGATGTTTTCCAGTATTTGCTTAAGTGTATAGTGAAAGGTTATTTAGTCCAACCACCGGCACCTCTACCCAATCATATACTTAGCTACGCGCTTGTGTAATTTAAAGCTTTTCAGAAAATGTAACTCGAACTTGTGACGATCCTCGCTTGTTACCGGGTTGAGTTTCCATCGAGCTTTCCTTTCTTGCAGGAGATCCATCATGTCCTGTATCTACTCCAACTGAACGTTTAAGCGTTCCTGTTTTCACTGGTACTAGCTTTGTTTCTGAACGAGAAAGCTCATCATCGATAGGATCTAGATCCCGAACTATTATTACCGAGGTACGCTTCGACGGTTTTTCTAGTTCTGTTTGATGAGGGCTGACAGGTGAAGGTGGCAAGCCAGGACAAGGAAAGCCAAGTCCTTGGTGATGTAAATTTGTACTCACGTTTGCAACTGCGAAGGGCGGAGGGTTATTATGATCAAACAACTTGGATGCCTGCTGTTTATTCTGAAAAGGCACTGGTGATTTGGCATATCCTTTAGGAACTGATATGGTCAATGGGGATGTATTCCTTGAATCAGCATAGGGAATATCACTTACTAAGCTGGCTGAAGGTTGATAAGGTTCCTGGTATGGAAGGGGTGGAAGGATATGAATTATGGGGGCATGGTCATTCATGGGCATGGGCATTGGCATGAATTTAGGTCCTTGAGAATTACGCTGCAATGACGTCACCTGTATATGTAACGGGGGAGATTGTGGATGCATCATTGTCGCAGAAGGTTGTAGCGGTGGTGGTAAAGGAAGGACAGTAATGGATGGATCTGGCATGTCGGTTTCCCTTCTGTTGACTATGTGAAAGTCACTATTGATAGATGAACCAGGATGATCGAAACTATTATCTTTACTTAGCATTGCTCGATGTGCATTTTGCATATTCATCCATCGGTTGACTTTCGTTCGGGGGTCATAATTAGGACCAAGAAAATCTGGACCGAATCCGTTCTCTGTTTCCGTCTCAGACATAGCATCTCTCGCAAGCGTTCCTCCGTGAGTGATATGGTTCCCACTATGATTTAAAGGTACGGCTCTTTCAAAACTTGAAGTTGTTTCCATTTCTTGACAAGCATCGGGATTTTGTTGCCGTGCGTCTAAAAACCGCCTTCGTAATTGAATTTCTGTTTTCTTAAGACGCTCCCTTTGATAAAATAACCCAATGAAGCACAAAAAGTTTAAAAGAAGTAACAAAGCCCCAATAAGAACGACTGTGTTTTGTCCTATTCCTGAAAGTACGCTGCCGGCCTTTTCTTCATTTATCGCGTTTTCTATTGGTGGCTGTGAACCAACAGGAATTCGACTGGAGTCTCGAAAGTCTTTATGCTTATCTTCGGCAGTTCCCTTCCATGGAGGAAAGTTAGGAACCTTAGGAGGGAACACGTCAAAATCGAATATGTCGCCAACTGCTGATTGATTTGCAAAAGATTTCAAAATACTTGGAAATACACGATCCCAAAAGTTTAAGTTAGCTTTACGGTATCCTGAGGGAAACGAAACTTCTTTACCTGAGACATGTAATTACATGCAAATTAATGTAAGAGTAATGTGAGAATTTATTGGTTGGTGTAAATTATTGATGTACTTCAGTACCTAATTCCAAATATCTTCCAAACTTTTTCTCAAATTTTGGCCAGGGTTTTACTTCATTCGGAAATCTTTCATTTGGATCTACAACATTAGGATCCCTATAAATTAAGACATTTGAGAAAATTATATTTTATTCTTTCGGCTGCCACGAAGCTTTTTCATTCAATGTAACTTTAATTTGGTTAATGGGACTTCACTTTAACTTACCCACTTCGAACGAAGTTTGATAATAACCTAATTAAAAGATCAAAAGGATAAAGATCAAGTCTTGGCGAACTTATCCCGAAGCCCGGCTTCAGTTCTTCAGCTCTGATATCTTGAACCAAATGTCGATAGTCAGGCACATTGTTGTGATATTTCCAGTAGTACACTTTGCTACTGAAAATGTAAGATATTTCATTGTGCTATGTGAAAACAAAAAACAACAGGACATGATTATATTTATAATTTATATAAAACACTCAAAACGAGATGTAAGAGATGAGACAAGATGCAAATGCCGTTTTTAAAATATGTTCTACATGTTACCTTGTTGAGTCGAAGAGGATCAAAATCTTTGAACACGTAAAAAAATGTATTCTTTTCAGTAGTAGAATGAGCCCTTAGTAAATCATTCATTGGATACACTACAAGAAAATCCGAAACCATTTCCCTCATAGGAGGATTCTTACCGTATACATCCATAATGGATTTCGTGACAGCCTGTTGAAGTCAAAAGTGCGCATTATTACTCCCATGACCATTTACTTGCACTGTAAGTGCCACATAAGTATAACTTTTTATTGAGAATGAAATCATAATTTTACTCTTTTCAACTGATCTGTAGGCTCCGTGTCAGTCTCTAATTTCAGAGTGAGTTTGATTGCTGCTGTCACAAAACTTGCCACATCAACATCCCGTAAAATTGGCATCCCAGCCCTTGGTAAAACAGGACCTTCCTTTAATCCACCCAATAAATCGTATTTTCCGAGCATGTCCAGAACAGTTTGACTGTTACGCTGATCATTCCTGCTCACGTCAATAGGCACCAGGGTGCCATCTGCGATTGGAGCAAAGGGATACGTTAGTAGAGGAGCTCCTATGCTTTCCGCAGACCCAAAGAGTTGGGGAGTCGGAGCACGACGAAGGCAATTGGCCAACTCGCCGGATCTTTCTTCCAGTGGGCATTTAAGATAACG
This sequence comes from Sinodicranocentrus sp. ZH6, assembly GCA_027743935.1. Classification (NCBI taxonomy): domain Eukaryota; kingdom Metazoa; phylum Arthropoda; class Collembola; order Entomobryomorpha; family Entomobryidae; genus Sinodicranocentrus; species Sinodicranocentrus sp. ZH6. The sequence goes on along the minus strand of JAHZNA010005247.1, from coordinate 14,909 downwards.
AGCTAACTGAAACTGTAAAGATTGTTAATTATTTATGGTGATGAATCTTAATGTAGAGCCAGTTCAAAAATTGTAGCAAACAAGTTTGGAAAAAGTTATTGAAACTATACCGTTGTTTTTTGTGGCTGATGATTCACACTATGTGGAGAAAACGGAGATCCATTTAAAAGTATAAGACGATGAAATAGGCCTAAAATTAGTTTTATTTTTTTATAATTTTGGCACGAAAACAATATTATTCTGGAGCTAACAATATGCTCTAAGTCAGTGTAGCTAACCGTTATAAGCTTGAGAAACCGGTGAAAGAGATATAAGACCAGTGAGTGAAGCATCAAGGTCGTATCCCATAAGGCAAATGTTATTTGAATCTCCTCCGAATTCCTCCACATTTTCCTAAAGGCATAAAGATAAGTCTTATCAAAATATTCTTTAGCTAAGGATATTTTACGTCAAATTTTATCTGCTTCAATGCAATGGGCGGTAGGGAAAAGCCCGAGACGAGCAATAAACGTTGTGAAATGTTTGCTTTCAAAGCATCATTACGCAATAAACTCTTTTTCTGTCAGCCTCATAGCAGCCACAGACAAAGCAAACACTCAAACTCCACACTAATAAAACAAATAAAAGGGATCATAAAGCTCGAGCGACGTGCCGCCGTGTCTTTTCTACTCACTACTTATAAAGTACCATGCATATTTTCAATGGCATGTCATTTGTTCCCTAAAACACTTTGTCTTGATCTATCCCGATAAGAATGAGAATGGCGAATACATTGATTGAGACAAAATCTGCAGCCGATTTTTCAGAAAAATGGATGATTGCGGGATCAATATAATATTTTAGAGGCAAATGTTTATCGCGCATGATATGCTTACTTTTATCCATTGAAGAGCTGCTAACTGGTCCCATAGGCCAAAATTGCTCCTTATGTCATCGCTGAAACCAGGCCTTACAAAACCAAGAACGCCAATACGATAATGAAACGAAATAACAATTATGTTTCCAATTGCAGCCATACTACTTCCGTCAAAAGGATCTTCGGGGTCATCCATTTGTGAATTTGCGTAAACAAGAACAGGTAATCCTCCTGTTCCTCGGTTTTTATTGCCTGCAATATTGTCATACAAAGCTACAATGGGATTTTTTGTAGTTCGATTCACCGGTGGTGAAGAGCTAAGCAAATACTTAATATTTTTACAACTCATTGGCGTTTAATGAAAAAGTAGGGTCTTACTAGTCAGTGGTGCGTAAATATCCAGGTAAAGGCAGTCATCTGCCTCTAACTCCATTGTTTTCTTTAAGGCACGAATTGGGTCATTTGGCACATTTGTACGATTTATTATTTGTGCATAAGACACTGGACAAGCAACTTTTGATGAATTTGCCCAATATATTTCAGCTCTAGATCTAAGTGGAGGCGGCGTTGGACTTTCATAGCGAAGATTGCCCACTGGTGGACTAGCGTATGGAATGCCTTTGAAGATCTACATGCAATTAATAGTAACCAATATAATACCCATTTCAAACACTTGAACTCAAATCTACAAAAATTCTACGAAATTGGTTATAATTGTTTTATTAAACGTATAGCTCACTTCAACAACGGGTCGCCCGCTGTAATGTTGAAATGAGTAGGAACCGTCAGTTTGAGGCTGATAATGTGCTCCCACATTACCGGGACCAAGAAAACCTTGAACTGGCCCTTGTTTTGTAAAAACTACTCTAGGACTAAGGAAATTTAGATCAGTTGCTTTAACAAAACCTTGAGATACAAAGCAATCATTTGAAAAGGACAAGAGTAAATAACTATTGAACACTGATAACACACTCAGGGAATTGAAAAAATGTATTGTACAAGACATGATCATTCTGGAACTCCACCAAAACCATTGTAAGTATTGTCGCTTTCTGCATTTCATCTTGAGAGGTAGCTGTTCATGATTTGGGTAACCCAAAAAGTTCAAAAAACGAAATCAGGAATGGGAATTTTCAGAACCAATCACAAAATCACCGATTGGATTATTTGAAATTCTCACTATGCCCCATTCGCACTTGATTCACTACAACTGTTATTTTTTGCGATGGATATTCATTTGTGACTTTATTACGGATTCTGGATTTGACTGATGGCGTGCCCAACTCATTAGCTGGAAAAGTTTCAAGGTTTTCCCAATATTTAAGGCCAAACATAAATGTCCATCATTACAACGTATTAAGCACACTTTTGACGTATTAACTTACGCAATAAAAGGTGAACTGTCGTCTCTGGGGACATTGGACTTGTATGCATTACGGAAATGATAAGGAGCAAAGACGTAATATTTTTGGGCAACAATATACTTTGATATATCTATAATACTATAATACGTGAAATTGCTTTCGTATCTCAAAAAAACGAGTTGAACCCCAGGAATGAATTGAAAGCAGGAAGCACCCAAGAGTCGCTCGAGAAAATTGAAGAAGACAACGAAAGAAAACTATAGAGCCAACAAGCAGCATAGCATACCTAAACTTTCAACATCTTGAGTGCAATCCTTTCGAGGAGTTGTTGGTTGGAGTTGAGAGGATATTCCACATCCGTTTTAGTATTCCATACACGCTATAAAAACTGAAAGAGATGGAATCAGTAAGGGAGAAACGGAGGAAAATTAGCTATTTTTAACTTGGATGCGGGCATTAGTGTGTAAGCCACTTAAAATAGACACTTCACTTTACATTCTACGAGAACGAGCGTAAGCTGGGGGAAAGGACTCATCACATTACTGTTCTTATCAAGTATTAGTATTTCTTAAATATATATATAGGTAAATGATCACACACGCTCTCTGGAAAGACAACCAAATAGCATTGCATAAGCGTACATTCATTTCATTTCATACTTTGTCTTTATAAAAATACTTGCACTTTTTTCAAACTTCATACAGTTTGCACAATTCGTTGTGTTCCATAATAGTCACAGGTCGCACCATTTGTAACGGAGTATCTACATTGCATAGAATAAAGTTACACGGAGGTTACAACAGCAGCAACGGAACAGTGAGCACTCCAACTAATCCTGAAGTATATAATACCTATTTTTCATTGTATATATGCAAATGACTACTTTTAATTGCGTTACGGTATTACATGTTATCGTACGAAGAGGAGAACTGTAAGGGTAAAGCAGTGTAGTTCAGTGTACATTTTTTGACGGCAAAGTTTTCCAAGTGATGGGCAGAGAATTGCCGATACGGTGGATGAAATTTTACAATGAAGTCCTTTCTACTAACATTCGCTACAGAGTAAAAAATCCCCTTAAAATCGTTTGAAATACTTTTATGGGTGTTCTTGTGTGAATTTCGTACAGCCCAATGGCGCACAAGCAGTTGCGACTTTCTTTTGAATTTTTACTATAGTGCGAACAAATGAAATTCTTGAAGTTGATATTTATGAAACTCTTGAAGTTGATATTTATGAAACTCTTGAAATTGATGCATATGAAATTCTTGAAGTTGATGTATTTGAAATTCTGGAAGGAATAGCTGAAAATATTGTTTGTGGTAATAATTGATGTTGTCCAACATTGGATTTTTTTTGAAGATATGTGTAATGATGTGTAATTGTATTGAAAAATACAGTGATCATGTGAAGTTGCATAAAAACTTTTCACTGAAATAACGGAGGACGGAGTATGTTAGTTTTGACGTTAATTTGTAAAAGTAATCTACTTCTACTAATAAGACTACAACTTATGTACAGTTATCAATTTGCGAAAACATAACTTGAAAGTAATAATATTCATAGAAAAGGTTCACTACCAATTCCAGACGGGTAGGGAAAATGGATTCTTTATACCTTATAAGAACCAAGCAAAACCTTTGGCTTCACAGCGGTAAATAATGTTTCATGCTGTTTCAACAACTCCAAAAGACTCTCATCCTCGCCTTGTCAAAAAGTCTTTTCGATGGACCTATGCCAATATAGACTCCGAGAGCAATTTCTTTTGGCACATGATGATCTCGTATTCACAGATTATTCTTTTTCGTCGTGATATTTTCAAGTCTAATTGATGAATCCTTGCAATTGCGATCCTATCACTCAATCTCTATAGCTATTTGAACTACGAGGTTTTTCGACCTTCGATGGATCAGATTTGACTTTGTACAACTACCTTCTTTTGAGAGTTTTCGTATTTTAGTTTAATACAGACAGTGATTGTAGTTGTCGTAAAAATACACCTACATGATTTCCTTTTTTATAAATTTCCGTTAGCGCCATGATACATTTTATATATACTAGCTTATTGTATTCCTCGTTTACGCGTTTCCTCCTCCTGCTTCCCTTAATATTTATTCACGACTGTTAGGGAAGATTTTTCACACATGTTACCATTCATTTACTTGGAATAACGTTCCGTGATCTACCCAATAGTGAAAGTGTTTAAGAGGTTGTTGTAAAGAATAGACAGCCGGAACAGAAAAGGATATGGACATGAAAGATTGGCAAAGCAAGTACGGAAGGGAACATTCGTCACATTTTTCATTTCACCTCGAGAGTTGAGTTTGAGTTGCTTCTGTTCAAAGAATGTTAAACTTTCATGAAACCAAGCTTTCAATTTTGAGTCATGTTTTCCCTGGAATTCCAGAAATGTTTCAATAATACATTGGTATGCACCTCTATATGCTAATGTGCATTCATGTAACAAACCTTAAATTCTGAGAAAACGGAAATTGTAATACATGCGAGCACGCGTTTACAGTTGGTGACTGTAAGAAAATTGAATGAAGTGAAGGATGACGTAATGCATGCATTCCACAACAATTTGTCGACATGGTTTGGAAATAATGAATGAAAAACAATGAACGGACTGGGTCCATCCGGCGTCTAATCAAACAATGCAATATAGAGGTCCGTGAGTCTGTCAAGCACTTCTAAAATATATACAGCAAGGATTTTATTTGGTTTTTCGCCAACCACAGTCCATATTGCAAAGAAACATAACCAGGATGAATGCAGTTAAAAAGTTATTCAGCCAAGCTTTTAAAAGTCAGAGTTAAGCAAAATAAAATGAATGTCATGCCTTTTAAAAATTCAAGCGTTTCCCTTACCACTAACTAATACTACCTTACAATTGCCATGTAAGACATGAAGATATACCGACAGCTATATGCAGAACCTCGGAAATAAAACACAGAGTATTATACACATCTTCAGCTTCGAAGCAAAATAGTCATTTCAACTTTATTTTATATCACATTGTAAAAATTGTTTAAACGAACTATGTAGTTGTATTCGAGTAATTATAATTACTAAACTGCATTAGAGATTACAGTTCATTTTTTCATATAGACCAAGGCCACGTACAAATACTTAAATATCGCTCATAAATTACAAGAAAGCCCGAAAATCAAGTTGCATTACCGTAAAGCAACCTTTGACACGAATCTCCCCCCTTTTCTTTTGAATTTTCTAATTTTGCTATTCTGCTGCCAAACTGCATAGCACGTTTTGGAAATAGAGCCAATGACAAATACTTATCTCCAAAAAGCCGGGCTGCCAGCACCCGCAAAAGTAACTTTTCCCCAATGCCTCTAGTTCCAAGGGGACCTACATTCGCAGGACAGCACTTCGTCCATAAATCACACTTACTTGTGAGGAAATTAACCACGTTCTCGTCTAAAAAAGGCATTCTTGGACAAATGCCGTGATCGGATACAATTCTGTTGTCTCTTCCTGAATTTCGAACAGAAATTCGGTCAATATCTAACTGCATTTCTGTGGCAAGGCCCGCCCATCCGGACTTCTCATATGCTGATCTATGCCTACTGTAGCCTCCGAGAACCTCATCAGCACCTGAACCTAGTAAAACCACACGTACTGGAGATATATAGCACTGCTCCGAAGTGTCAATATAGAGCTTGCCGATTCCTCTTGATGCGAACCATAAACACACGCCTACTGAATCATCTAAAACACTTTTTAATGGAGATATCAGATCCCTTATAATTGCTTGACGCTTTTCTTCAACCTCTGCTTTACTAACATTTACAAGAACTAAATTTATCTTTTTACCCTGCGGTTCGAATCGCTCTTTAAGCATATTATATGAAGCTATTGCAGTTTCACGATCTGGAATTTTACTAAAATCTTCATTTTTTGAGAATGCTACATTTATTAAATCTAACGTTGAACCAAGAGGTAACGAATCAGCAGCTAAATATGCTAAAACTGCCGAGTCAATTCCACCAGAAAACAATACTCCGACTTTTGAATGGTCGCAACATTTTGAAGACTTTGGATGTCTTATCCTCTCACTCAAGCAATTTTTACATGACGGAGGTAGCGTAGAAACTCGACGTACAACTGAATCTCTGAGATAATTTTCGAACAGTTGCACAGTTTCGGACAGCGTTGCAACGCAATCTTTGATGAAGAGCTCACTAGATAAGCTAGCATTTGCCAAATTTAATATATTGGTTAAGCCTTCAACATCGGCGTGACGCTTAATTTTGGTTGAAAAATTAAGGCGGATAAGACTACTTTCATCAAGATTCACGGTGGCTTCGTAGATAAAGCCTGACGATTTTAGGAAAGAAATGAATTCTGACTGTAAGTCATTAACATTTTTTCTGGGATGAGAATATGGAAAAATTTGCAGTTTCCGTGTCTTCAATTCAACGCAAAATAGTCCTGACGCCGGAACCTCTAAAACAGCTTTGCTTAAACTGACAGACGACAAATTCCAATTTATAATTGAATTATTTGGCGTAGTTTCATAACTAAATAATAAACTTTCTCGACCAAAGAAGTCTCTTGCAAACCAGAGTTTCTCGTTGGTTTTATCCATGTAGATGAACGCGAAGGGGCCTTGAAGATTTCCGATAGTATCACAAATTTGTCTAGAGTCTTGACAGTTTTCGAGGAGGTGAAATAGAGTACGCCCGTCATTGTGATCAGGGAAACATGTTGGTGCATTGGGGCATGTCCCAGTTTCAAGTGATCCATTAAATGAATATAAGTCTCCATTATAGAGCATCAATTTATCTTCATTAACGTTTATGTACGGCTGGATACAAACTTCTTTGCCTTGAGTCCATAAAACATTGCTTGTCATGTGCACACTCATTGGACAACATCCTTCGTTTGCTGCGTCATTTTGGAATCTCAAATGGTCACTGATTTTAAAACATTGGTGCCCTGATGAGTCGGGCCCCCTTCGTGAAATAAATTCTTGTTGACGTTTGATAAGCTGTTGACGAAGACATAAAATGAGACCAGTGTTGTGAATCAAAGTAATCAAACCTTACCCACTATGAGTGCGTAACAACGAAGATTATGGAGTATGTAAATGTTAATTGTATGGACAATAGGAAGCGGAATTAAAACTGTATAGCTTACGTTTGTGCTATCTCCGGAACAAATACAACAAGATGTAACTTTGGATGTACATGTGTTGTCCCAATTGTCGTATAAAGAAATTTCGCATGAAATGCAGCACCAGATTCCACACATCGCTGTTTTGATGCGTTATCTAATTTCATTTAAGGCCTTTGATATTTTTTACAAATAGTTACGCCGGTTATAATTGTTTATTCAGTGAAACGCCACCGTCTGACATCATACCTGGTAGAGATCTAATGCACGGACAACGGAGATGTGGAAATGATTGCATTTCATGTGTGATAGCTGCTGTTCACAAATAAATGTGGATGTAGAGCAATGCTCTAAGCCGCGGTTTACATTTCCAGATGGGGGCAAGATACGGCAATTGAATTGAGTCTCGCAAACTTTCACAACACGACGACCGACGACCAACGCTACCTTCTAAGGTGGTAATGGTAATGTGGTGCGAGATGACAAGTTTAATTTTTTTACGGCCATTAGTATGCTTAGAGAGGAAATTAAGAATATGACAAAATTGAATAAATGAAGTTACGAAGTATAATTCTAAAATGGCACAAAACCCTTTCCAACTGTTCAGAACGGAGCAAGAATGATAAAATTTATATATTTCTGGACTGCAATCTTTATTTCCGTAACGTATCTCAAACGGAACGTTGCGGCCGAAGGCCAAAAATTTAGCTGTTGTATTTATTTAATAATAATTTCTTAGAAAAATGAGCTGTCGAAATGGTGGAGGAAAAGGTCCCATCTATCAAATCCAAAGTGCCATGCCCAATATCGAGAACTTGAGGTATAACGTTTTATCGGTGAGAACCAATATTAGCAGGGACAGAACTTAACCCAGGTGCGCCCCTTTCCAAAGATCTGGCAGAAGCGATATTTTCTGCAATCGGACTTGGAGGTCGTTGCCGACCTCCTGGCGTCAATGGCGGCCCTCCACTACCTTGAGTTGAGCTCAGACCGGACTCAGCTACATCTTTAGAGTCGCGTGTATTTACCCATTGCAAAACGTCTTTATGATAACGATACTCCAGCGTAATATGAGACGGTAGATTTAAAACTTTTCTAAGCATGTCACGTATTTTCTCTGTAACTTCTTTATCGGCTGCATTACGATTCCACAGCGAAATACAATCCTTTTTTTGTCGCATTGACACACCAGCACCACAAATTTCATCGCCAACATCTAACTGTTCCCCAAGAATTGCAAGAACCAAATTTTCCCAACATCGGGCGGCTAAACCTTTATTGAGTCTGACCAGCCATTGACCTCCTTCCCTATTTTCCTGAACAATTCAAAATATATCGAATTAGTATGCTTAATTAACACGCTAATTATGATAAACGTTTACGAATGCAAATTTGAATGTGTACCTACCTTATGCTCCCACATTGGCTTAATACCATCTTTAAAAAGAAAAAAATCTGACGGCGAGTTTAAGTCTGACGGTCGAACCAAGTGCGAATACAAAGCCCAAAATTGTTCTACTGAGGCAAAGCGGCCTATTTTTTTCAGAGTTAAATCGTACTGTTGGTAATTTGTTTTGCCAATGTACCAAAGCCCGTATGTGTACTGTAGTTTGTGATCATTTGGACTGATTTCCAGGGGAGTCTAAAATAAAATAAATGTTCATACAAATAAATTGTTTATTGTTTAATAACATCATTACATGATTCGCAATTTTAACACTTCATAGTAGCATCCAGTTGAAAAGGGGAACGGAAAATGAAAGCTCATGAGGAGGTACTCAGATAGTTTTTGTAGAGCCATAACACAAACTACTTATTCGAGAATTGATAGTAAGACAGAGCACATGAATTGTAGAATTTAACTAATTGTTTGTTCATAAAAGTTTAATGAAAGTGACCTTAACTGGTCTGGGCTAGTAATTTGATGCCGTCAACGTTCAATGCGTGCCACTAACACTAACTACACCTGTAGAACTAGGAAAATCAAATTGTGTTTCAACAAGGAAAACCGGGTGGCGTAAAAGTTTATATGGGTGTTTACTGTGTTAAATTTTTAAAAATGCTAGGGAGCACTGTATCGAAATCATTCAAAACCTCGTTTGCGAGGAAATCATAGTATAAACAACATAGTTGACAGGTCTTTAACCTTAACAGAGACAATGTGCTGCGTGATAACTTCGTTCAGCTTCTACCACCCTGAATAGCCATATTATCTCAGTTTGCAATTTTTCGCCAATAGATTAATAGATATTATTGCACAGTTTAGGATGTTTTGATGTCACAGTTTCTCATCAAAATTAAATCTAATTCATGCATCATTAAATTTTTGCACACAAGACATAAATATCTTACCAAATCATCGTCATCGTCAACATCGTCATCAGGAATTGCTCCAGTTTTTCTCAGGCTAAAACGGTTCAAAAAACAACTAGATTTCGTCGCAACATCCGCCGAGAAGAGAATATCGTGATCAAAACAAATACGGCAAGCGAAAAAAACAAAAACAAGAAAACACAAAAAATTAAGAACCAACCAGCGTCAACATGAAACACATAACAATGTACATAAAATAAGAATTAAAAAGCTACAAGATCAAAAATAGTCTCGGTGACATTAAAAGCTGTGAAGATTTTACACATTTTTCATTTTCGAGTGATTTTCCCCATGTTCACATTCCCGAAAATATTGTTACTTGTAGAACACCTTACACCTTCAGACCTTATTCACTTTTTGGATGGGTTTTACGATGAGACTTTCATTATTCCCCCCCCCCCCCCGTCGTCTCGTTAAACTCAATATCCATTTTTCTACCATTCATAATTTTTCTAAATTGCTGATTTATAATTTTTAGGAAACCGCAACAATACTGTCAACTGTATATACAATTCGAATAGAATACAGGCAAAATGAACCTCAGAACTCAGTATTCATGACTTTACATATGTCAGCAGTCATCACACACAATATATACGATACGGTGACGGGTGACGCCCGAGGGGCACACACGGAGATATTCTGACCTGACCATGCAAGTTTCGCTACCATGATAAAAGTTTAATGTTATACAATTCAACAAAATCCCAACCCCTTTCACACTATTTCACGCAAGTTTCGGTCATAGTCGACCTTTACAACACCAAATCGTATTCATTGTTTATTTGACAATTTGACTGCAGCAATAGCAAACTTGCAACTACTACAAAACAAGTTCGCTGTTAATGATTTTGATTTACAAACTAAACTTACTCATCGACCATAGACATTCTGAAGTAGACGGAGACAGAAGAACTATATACTTGTTTTGGTATAGTTTTCTGAATTTTTATTTATTCAGATCGTCGTTATAACTTTATGCTTGAAACACGATTAATTTAACAGTTAACAATTAATGGACGTCAGACGTGGCAAATAGTTTGCTGGAGAGATTTTTCCGATACAGGAGTAAATAAAAGGCAAAATTGTGAGTTTTTGTCTAGACTAATCGTTCGTTTTGTAAAAAAAATGGGTTTTTGGCTTTGGCTTATGTTAGTAGTTTTTTTAGACAGATTAAATTGAAACAACCGAAGCTGCTTATTCTGGCTGCTCTTTTGATCAACTGATGATCAGCACATCTGATTGACACAAACAATGTGTCATATACAGAAACATACGGTAAGTTCTTTGTTTTGTTATACAAGGCAATTTAAGATATCAGTGTTATCCGCGACAAACTATATGGTTAGTAATGTTAAAAATTTCAGGTTTGATTGAACACTTTCATCACAAGTTTGTTTAAACCACAACAGATTTTCTCTCTCTAAAATTCTAGGATATTCCGATTCCTCTCTTGATCTTGCCTTGTTGTGAATGTACTGTGTATCTTTGTAAGTAATTGTGCTCGTGCTAGAGCTACACCATACCATAATATCATTTTTGTGTTTTCGCTACGGCAAGACGCAAATATACCCAACTGACATAGGGATACATGAATTATCAAACTCATGCCTCGTCTCCCCAGCAAACAAGTGCTAATGGCAGTATTTTTTACAAAAAACTTAAAAACAGAAACAAAGACTCAAACACATGCAATCAAAACCAATTTGTCACTTTACCAAGAACAGGGAAATCCTGGGAGGTATTTGGCAGCCGGTCGTGTCAATTTTCCAAGTCACAAAATTTCTCAGACACGATGATGCAAATTTATTTATATATATTTACAATGAACGAGAACAACTGACGGGTGACGACGGATCGAATAGATCTCAGATCGTAGATTTTAGAATGTTTTGATGCACTTTAACATGATATGATAAGCAAGACAAACTGTAGACTACTGGACAGTTGGATGCGGGGCTTCCAAGCACCTGCAAGTTAAGCTAAGGCCCACGTGCCCCCATTTTTTACTGTTCTGATTCAAGCAAGCAGCGCAACAAGCTGATACATTATAAGAAATTCAGTTAATAAATATTTTATTTAATAGTTGTAATAAGGTATGGTAAAGTAGAGAGATCTGCACGCATTAGACATCAATTGGTGGACAAATGACAATTAACAATACATGCACATTGCACATTTACACACATATATATACATAATTCATAGGTATATATGTGCCAGCTAAAGTTTTGGTGGTCAATATTATGCAAAAAAAACATTTATATGCCCTTCATCTTAATTATAATAATATAATAACTTGAGCTTTAACCTCTAAAGTATCCAGAATTTTATCCTGATTAATATAAATAACATAAGGTTAGAAATACTAACAATGATGCCTATTTATTATTTTAAAGCTTAGTGTAGTAGAGTGTTGAAAAGATATTTTCATTGTAGTGTTGTATGCAATTCACAGGAATATTTTTGCATGACGTATGTATACTAATACAATTCAAATGAAGTTTATACGTCATTAATGTCACTGTTCAGCACCAGATGAGCTTTTCAAAAATTCCTCATATTTTTTCTTCTGTTGTTGATACAGCTTTTCCAATTTCTTTACTTGTGACTTAGCCAGTGGGTTCCCGAGAGCATCGTGTGTAGGAAAGCCTCCATCGTCAAATTTGGAATACTTATCTGTTTCATGCTTAAACATTTCAAAATGCGGGATTCTTTTTTGAGCTTCCTTTTCTTGTTGTAGCTTTAATTGCTCTAACTTCTTTTTCTGTTTTTCAACTTCCCTTTCTTTTTCAAGTCGTTCCTTCATTTCTTTTTCTTTCATCATGGCGTCCTTCCCGACATATTTTACAACAGTGGAGCTACCTAAAATTAAATTAAGTACATTAATTTGAAAATATAACAGTATCGATCGAAAATATTTTTCAAAAATAAATCAAAGAAAATATTTTAAGTACCTTCATGGTCCTCTAATCTAACACCAAGTTCAGGTAGCTTCTCGTCACGAATCTCGTCGCATGCTCGTAAAATTGTCGATTTAATGTCAGCATCCGTGATTCCCTTCGCTGTACTCCTGATTTTTTCTCGAAATTCGGATAAAACTTCAATAAATGGAAGAACAATATTCTCTACGTTTGACTGACCAGCATCATCAGAGCTGACATTTCGGAATCCAAAACTATCTATATCGTAACTGGATATTACACCAAATATTCTCAGCATTTTTGATATATACACAGCCGCATCTCTAAGCAATGGAGCATTAATCTGAAGTTTTTGCGACTTTCCAGTCTGTATGTAGATATTGGCAGCACTAATGAGATCTTTAAGACCAAACATGGCATCTCTTGTGTTAATATTATCACAAAGCGCTTTGTGTACGCTAAGTTTAGCACTATCAAGGCTTTTCTGGAATGCGAGGTCTTGTTCTGCCCATTTAGGATATATAACTGAAGTCCGTAAACAAAAGAATTGCGAAAGATTAGAATTAACCAGTATTAATTAAATTCTATAACATTCGTCAAATCAAATAATTTTTAAGAGGGATCTTCATCGGGATAAAATAACTTACCAGTATGTATATCTAATCGGTCCCCCATTATAGCACTAGCCATGGCGGAGCACTCGATGTGCCACCCAGGACGACCTTTCCCCCAGGGCGAGTCCCATGAAGGTTCTCCGGGCTTAGAGGCTTTCCAAAGCGCAAAGTCAGCTTGGGATCTCTTTTCAGTATCCCGATCACCAGTAAGTTCCCCTGTTCATTATATTCATGTATAAATATAAATAAACGAACATAACATAAAAAATATTTCTAAAACAGCAGTAGTGCTGTTGACTGTACCTTCTCCCTCTTGAAGTGCTTTAAGATCACCCACAGCTTCAGGAACTAACTTTGCATATGAATGGGCCGGCGTTTCACGAAACGCCACAACATCGAAGTACACAGACCCATTGCTTTCATATGCATATCCGTTTTCAATTATTTGTTGAATGTAATTCGCGATCTCAGGAACATATTCACTAACTCGAGTCAATACATCTGGAGGTAGGACATTTAACGCTTTCATGTCCGCAAAAAATTCATCCTCCCAGCTTCTAGCAAATTTTGCAAAAATTTCGTTTTCAAAAATTTCTTCAGCAGGTCTATTAAAATCCAGCCACTCAAACAAAACATCCTTAGTTCCATCCAATAGTTTTTGCCGTTGATCTTCAAGTAGTTTATCATTTCCTGGGTTCGTCTGAATTTCCTTTTCCACTGTTTCCATATTAGATTTTGTTCCAGTTAAAATTTTCTCTCTCATGGTTTTTTTGTCGGGATCTGTTGTTTTCAGAGTTTGCTGAACGTAATAATCAATGGCAATGGCTAAATCTGATGTGATCTTTTGAATGTCTTTGGTATTTTCAGAGTAAACCCGAAAAAGATATTCATTCCGTCCTCGCTTAATTATTTTGTCATCAATATCTATTCAAATAAATTACAAATTATTGAAATTATTGGCAAAATTCGATGTCATCATACAATCATACAATCAATACAATCAATCTGAGTCTCATAGATATGATATTTGATAGTATTAGTATGGTTTCAAACTTACCCGTCACGTTCATTACAAAGAAAATGTCGTACCCAAAATAATTAGCCAGTACTCTTCTCAGAATATCAAAAGAAATATAAGACCGAGCATGCCCCATATGAGCGGCATCATATACGGTCGGTCCACAGCTGTACCATTTGACATTACGACCGTTAGGATCAACCGGGTGGAAAGGCTCTAAGCTTCGGCTAAAGCTGTTAAACAGTTTTAGATTGTGCGTATCCATTTTCTATAAACTACGCTTCACGTTTCAAACTTTTGCCTTCACTAATTTTTCTCACAAACAGAATGACTTGCTCTCAGCTGTCGCGGCGGCGTGCTGATTTCCAACAATCGACAATATTTTCGAGTACGTATAATACAACGTCTGTAGAGGAATCAAATCAAGAGTTTCTGATGAAAAACAACAATGTGTTGCGCTACATATTTTTCTTTACAGAACAGACAGGGTCATTACTTTTTAGACACGAAGCGACGATTCCGATTTACATGTACTTTAAAAAATCTATAACTTTTGTTATTACAAGAGAAATTATCAAGGAATTTGTTGCTGTGAAATTGCCATATGCAACAAGAGTCCAGCTGGAA
>JAHZNA010005246.1:0-10233 GCA_027743935.1 Sinodicranocentrus sp. ZH6 | reverse complement strand
GAAAATTCGTTGTGATTTTTAAAATATTATGTCTCATGGTCTAACCTGCTGCAGGCAAGCATTTGTATATTAATCTTGGGGGGTAGGGGGGATATTTTTGTCACTATGTATATATCCTAATTTATTTTAGCTACCTGACGGCCCGCTTATGTTAGGGTTAGGATATGTACATTCATTGCAGAACTTTAATCTACGTATTTATAATTGCCTTACAGCGAGTTTATTTCGTAATGAAGTAATGAATACTGAACTATCGATACATACTCAAAAAGCATACAACTATATTTCTACATTAAAATGACTAAATCTACGGCTGGAGATATTCACCCACTGAAACTGCTTTCCTTGCAAACCGACCCTGTAAAGCAAAATTAAATTAATAAATTAGATAGTTTGAAGACAAAGCAAATGTTGGCTATTAATATTCAAATACGCTTTCACCTTACCTGAGTTCCGAATGAAGAGAATGATACTTCACTTTCTTCGCCGTCGAAAGATTCTAGTGTAGTACTGGATATAGAGAGTTTCTCGGAACCCTTCCGAAAAGATTGAAATTTCCTAGTTTTCTGACGCAAACTCAACTCACCAGGACTTCTGTATGCAGCTCCAAGGAATTCGCCCTCAGAAAGCATGTCTATTACAGTATCTCTGCTACTGTTAGGGTCGGCTAATTCTTGAACAGAAGGTAATCCATAAATAATATTTCTATCAGTAGGGATATCGTCGGTTCCGGGTTTGCCAATGGTATTATTTGATTCTTCAGTGACAGATTCTTCTCCAGCAGTTTCACATGCCGGTTTAGATAATTGCCTAGAGGATTTACTCTTCTCATGGGTGTCTTCGCCGATCTTTGGTTTTCCAATTTTCTTTGATTCTGATGGGGAAACAAGCACAGAATGAGAAATGAGACTACCGTCGCTTGTCGCGCTCTTGTCTTTTCCAAATATATCGCCTTGATGTGGTTTTCGCTGAGACTGTAGGCTTGTAGGTAGAGACATGACTACCGAAGGAAAATATTCCGATAATTGAGGTGTGGCTAACTGGAAGCTGGCATTGTTCGCTGAGCTAACTTTTCTATCAGATGTCACATGGGCATTATCGGCTGTTTCACTTAAAATAAAATCTGAAATTTCACTACAGTCCGTATCTAAATTATGCTGCGAGGCGGACTTACTAATCTGGTAATTTTTGTAAGTAGTTGCCGAAAATTTCCTCAAACTGCGTGAAAGGTCAGGTGTGTCTAAATTAAGTTCAGCTATCTCTTCTTTTAAATCTAATCCACCAAGTTTCCCATAGCCATTGTGCGCCACAAGAAGAGCACTGGGAGGAGTCAATTCCGGAGTTCTGAGAATTATAAGTTCATTTTCTTCTGGCTGTTGCACTTGTTTATATTCACTTTCAATTTCCGTATTTGGAACACACTTTGGCTCACTTTTCGGTGAGTTAGGAGAAGATAAAGAAGCAGTGTCACTGAATTTATCAAGATTTCCTCTTCCTCCTACGGCAATTTCCTGCTTTATGCCATTCAGCTGCCGCAAAATTTCCATGTGGACCAACTCTTCAGCAATTTTTTCTAAAGTTCGCTTTGTCTTTGATGTGGAGGTGGGAAGGCTCCTCATCTCTCTTAATATGTCTCTATCATAACTGCGACCATTTCCAGCTTGCTCATGCTGTTGTCTATGTTTTACACGCACATTCAACGGATTTTTTTGTACTTGCACAGATTCACTTGTTTTAAAATTCGATTTTTCAGTACGAGCATGTAGCAGATGTGCAAAGCTAATTAAATACAAAATTCATTGAATTCATTTTCAAACATAAAATTATCCTTTACAATTTCTTGTAAAATGAACAACATTAACATACCTTGTGGCAGACAATTGCTTTCCAAAATCATTCCTTCTCTGCAGTGTTTCCGGTGGGGGTTTTCGGACAGAGAATAAGTCAGTTCCAGACAGTTGATTGTTGCCATTTGACTTTTGAACATGTTGCGAAAGCTCTATTGTCGCAGAAGGCTTTTCTCGAAAAGCGTCCGGGTGAACAGGGGTGCCACAAATTTTGCTTCCCTGCAAATTAGAACATCTTACTTTCACTGTTCCATCTTTATCGCTGTTTTCTTCCCATGTTACATGCTTTCCATAGGCTGCCTTCTTGGATAAATGAGTATTTCTTTCCGCATAACTTTTCATTTTAGACACAATCGGTGTCTGAGGAAAACTTCGAAGAAAGCCTGGGGCTGACTGAATTCTTTGAACATTAACTTTAGGTTGAGCTGATGTATGAAGTGAAAGTTTTTTCCCGTTGTTGACTTGAAAACTTCTTAGGTTGCTCCTTGGCTTTTGATATTTAGAAATGAAATTCGAAACAAGCGTTGCATCTCCCTGTCCTTTCATTTCTTCTTTATCCCCACCATTGCATTGCACCTCAGTTGCTTGCAGCTTTCTCCACAAGAATTTTTTCACTAAATCTTCCGTATATGGTGATGGAGATTCCCGCTGAAACTTTCTACCAGATAACGAGTCCTCCTGCATCATCTCTTTGAGTGTTTCCTTGAGGTTTTCCAAAGAAAAGGATTGCGCAGGTCGGATTAGCTTGTTAGTGCTAGTGCTGGCACGCGAAAAGGCAGGCTTTGGTTTCGAAGCGTGGAATGAGAATTTTCGTGACGGGGTACAAGTTGGATGAGTAATCTTTTCGCCCTTCAAACTAGCAGGGTTGGGCAGACAATCACGATGAAACCTGGATGCGGTTGACTTTAGTCTTCTCTCAACAGGAGTTGTCTTATTCAGTAGTTTATTGCCAGTCCTTTTTCCTGTCGCAGGCGACGTAGATAACTTCAAGGGATGAGGTTCAACTACTTTCTTAGGTTCTTCCTCAAATTTAACCCTTTCCTTCCCATCCTCTTCTAATTTAACTGGTTTATCAAATAATATGGGAAACTGCGACTCTAACCGTATAACATCTTCAGCACTTATAATGTCCCCGTGGCAGAATGGATTGCGAGCTAAAGCTGACTTTAGGAAAGTTGGGACGTGGTGGAAAGCCATAGCTGAAAGTGAGATACGAAATATGGAATAGTCGATTAATTAATATAAAATGAACAGGGATTTTTATTCTTTAGTAGTAGCATATAGGTTAGGTTGGAAAGCCTTATTACATATTATAGCATACAGATTATATTAGAGCAGTGGAGGCAAAGGCAAAACGTATAGGCAGATATTGATACTATATTCACTTGACATTAGCTAGGGCTAGTGGCTGTGTCACTAAAAGATCAGTCAATTTCCCGTTCCTAAAAGTATGTGAACCCTTTGTACCGAATACCCTGGTTAATGCACCGATCCTTGAAGTTGAAAATAATTTAAATACAGCACATACAGTTTTCTTTAATCTTCATGGTTTTACAACTATTTATTTTTCAATTCAACTAAAATAACAATACCAATTATCGCTACACAATATCATATTATTAGTATAATGTTATTCTACAAACCTATATTTGATGAATGATTGACCATTTTCATTCATCATATAAACATTCCCTCTCACAAATCGTGAGGGTAACAACGTCTTTATTCCGATATAATATACAGTTCTGACTGAACACCTCAAATTGAAATCAACATGTGTTTCATCCTTCCATCAACTTTCTTATGAAATATTCAAGCCAGGCCAATACAGTCAAAAAACATACAGTCGACACGCAAAAGTTTGTATATTATTATTGGTAAATGTCGCTCTGAATCAAACTAATTTCTAGTTTGAGGCAATCTGGAGAAAAAACCATTGATGTCATATTAGAAATGAGAACACTTGATTGACTCTTCTATTTTGTATACAATGTTATACACAAATTTCCTGGAGACCTTATATTGCTCATCAATTGAGTAATAATCTTAGATCAAGTTATCAATATTATAGTCATCTACAAAGCAAATGAAGACTAGCACAATTTACATTCATTCGTTTATATAATCATTTTGTTACTTCTGTCCAGCTTTGTAAACTACTCTACTGTCTAGTCTGAATTCATGTCTTCATTTCATCCATTCATTTCATGTAATGCAGTAAAAAGTCATTCTTTGATTTCAGTAGCACATTCTCTGCACTTCACAAACATTCAACATATAACAGTAGCCTCCATCGCTAGACGGAGAACGGTTGCATTCATACATATTTCCTTGCCAAGAAAGAAGACGAAAAGGAAACATGCTGAACTCGATACAACAATTCAAACACTTACCATTTTCAAGAAAAATAATAATTATAATCAGCCTTTCACAGAATTACCTGGTCTTCATAAATTTACAAAACAAAGTACATATCTTTAATACAAGATTATATAACAAAATGTGTACAGATGAATCTCATAATGTAAATACATAACATTTTTGCAGTTTACTGTACATAATAATAAGAAAGTGTACATGCACGGGTTTTTGTGTATTATAGTATGATTGATCGCATTTGCAGTGAAGATAAAAAAGTGAAGCACATAAACTTATTATGTCTTGCATTTCTGTCCTAGTGATAACATCAAAAAACTGTATTTTATGGCACGCTAATGTGTTAGATTACAATACGTTTAAGATTGCTTGTGAAATCAATGGTATGGCGAGTCCAACTATTTGTTGATTCCAACATTTGCTTGAAGCTTTTATACATGTAATAACCACTCAAGCAATTATATAATTACTTTATTTAGAAAACCTATCCACTGTCGTCATTTCTCCTACTATTTACTGCTTTGTTTTATACCCTATTCTCAGAGGGCGTACAGTCACAGTATGCATATACGGATCCATGTCAGAAGAAGGGATTTAAATGTAATGGAAACATGACATTATTGTTTTGGTGCTAGTAAATGCTTTCATAGACGAAACAGAAACAGGACATTTCATTCTCCTACGTTATGTATGTACCTGTGTACATTTTATTAAAACACGTCAGTTGAACTAAAAGGTGTATCTATATGTAATTATGTATTTGCTTTACTTCCAGTGCCAAGCAGGGACCCCTTTTTATGCTTCTCTCTCCTTCTTCCCTTTGTTCGTTCCTTCTTCTCCGAGAATTGTCGCTATTTCATTTTGCATAAACGCCCATGGAACGGTTGAGCCTGCCAATGGACATTTCTCCCCGCTGGGACAATATACCTGCAGGACCAACAGTTGAAAAGTTCATAATTAGATGAATTACTCCAAGTTCTTTGATGATAATCATATTACTATGTTAGTCTCTCAATTCATAAACTATTTTACCTCTGAGCCAGCACCCTGCCGCTTAATTGACTGTCTGGAGCAGGGAAAGCAGAATTTGTGGTTGGGAACAGAAGGACATTGTACAAAATGAGTATCCTCCAGTCTTTCCTGACAGAGTGTACATTTTAAAGCATTTGCTGCAGTTTCCGCTGCTTCTGACACAGGTGGAGTGCTCCCATGTCTCGAAGATGAACCTGAGGGACGACGACTCACTAGAAAATTGCAAAGGCAAAATTGAATGAATTACTTCCATTCACTTCCATCATAAATAACACCACTCTGTGAACGTGAGCTCGGAAATTCAAATTCAACAAAGTCAATAAGTTCCAGCTAGTAATGTAATACCATTAGTTGTGGTGATACTCCCTTGCTTGTACATTGCAGATGTGTCAAATGAAGTCGTTCTCAGCGGTTTGTCTTTGCTGGCAACACCGAGACCCGGTTCAGCTCCAACTGGAAGACTTTCTCCTCTCGACAACATGGGTCTACCAACAACTGAATCTTCCAGCACCACTCTACACAAATGTACATGGCATTTAGGGCTTATTGTCTCTAGAAGACTTGTCAATCAATATCAATAAGAACTACGCAAGCAAAACGTACCTTTTGGCTTCAGTAACGGACTCGGCAGAATCTTCCTCCGACAAACGTTTCATCCCGTGCGTGACTGGAGTTGAGGGCAGCGAATTAGGTCGCCCATGTGATGATGGCTGCTGTGGCTGTGACTGTTGTGATTGCTGACCTTGTGACTGGCTTTGACTTTGATGAACCTGCTGTTGAGGGATAACTGCCATCAGCCCTGTCCGCATCGGTGGGAACAACAACGAATTTCCATCTAATTCAAAACAAATCATAAATTTTAAATTGTAGACATAGTCAGCAGTCGATTTCTCCCAATGTAAGTGTGTATTTTATTTCAAAGCAAGTATTTCAGCAAGCTCCCCAAGCAGCATAGCATTTCAGTCATTATAGAACCCAACTAATCACAAAAATCTATAACCTATGCAATGCAATATACGCTTTTCCACAATCCAGCTGGTTAGCATTAGCATATAGCTTTGATAAGGAAACAGCTAATAATAAGACACAAATCAATACAATTTTTATAAGGATTCACTACGTTAATTTTGCGATACATATAATACTAACAATATATACAATATAACTAATAATATAAGTAAGTAAGTGATGAGCGCACTTTTATGGTGACGATGTAAATCTATTTACTCGCAAGTATTGACTCTTGATACCAATAAAATCCATTTTATTATGACACATATGTAATTAGTGATTACACTTTATAGATGTAACGTAGGGTGCATAAAACACTTGTAATAAATAAATGCATCATCCTTCGAGATATAAATATACAAGTTCTCCAAAATGTGTTGGAAATAATCTCAGATCTCAACAATCAGCGTATTTGCACGTTATGATATCTTCAGTTAGCTTATCAGAAACCCGAAGTCTTATCAAGAAGCTCAAAATGGTTAGTGCAAATGTGTACTTCGATGATTTACGAACACGCCTAATAAATGCAAGTGACTGAGATTAGTTTATTTGCCCACTCTGTATAACTATGTTTCATTTTACGTTCACTACTCTGCCTTATCTTGCTTTTCAGGTCAACCCACTTGAGGATCATCATTATCATCTCTTGGTACTCTCTTCATGCACAAATGTGTAAATAATACTGCGCTTATCATGAAAAGAGCAGCAGAAGTCGGAAAGCTGTGGCAATTCCGCATTTGACGAGTTTAAAAGTAAGCGATAAAGATAAGAATTTTATCGTCGCTCTCTCGAGCAGGTTATCTAAACGGCAGTCCACCAGTCAGAAAGAAAGAACAAGGATGATCTAATGTTGTACTTGGACTGCAAATACAAAATCAGCTACAAAATTATGGAATATGTTCTTTTTAAGGACGTAGATTTAATTTCATCATATGTTAAGCATATTACGCCGATTTCACGAAATTCATAAGCCAGATTTGATTAATTTTTTATGATTATTATGATAATTTGAGAATGATTTTCCAATACGAGGGAAGGGCAATGAATTCTGCCACATTCAGGATGCCGGGACATGCTGCCAGTAATAACTAACCATCTCAATTCAACGTCCTCACTATTAAATCAAGAGCATAACTGCAGACAGGATTGAATGAAAATTGTGAAAACAAGCTAGAAAAACAACACGTACAACGTACGTACACATGTCCATAAAAACTCTCTGTCATATATATTTCCTTTCCACATATACATAAATACTACACACACATTGCTTCCTAGAGCATGCCCCTAGACGACGGGCACTTCTTGGTAAACAAAGATTTTGTTGGTATTAAAGTTTTCACTGTCCTTGAGCGTGGCAAGAGTGATAAAGACTTAAAGAGCTACTACTATTGACTAAAGAGCCCACATTCCAATCCAGCCAGTCCATATCGCTCATTTCATCATCAACACCACCTCATATCATCATCATTGCTTATCATGCTGTAAACACATGGACAGTTGTAAAAACGGCAACGTATAGTTGAGTGAATAAGGCTAAAACGGAAGTTTTATCTTCGTGTATGAAAATGTGTTTAGTTTATAGATGGATGGATGGATGTAATGAAAATGAAATAGTAACAACGAAACATTTGCCACGTTCTTATACTTCGCTCGCGGTTCAGTTCATGCATGCTAGTAAATTCTAATTGTAAGATGCTATGTCCTAACTTTGAACTGCTACGCATTAAAAACGACGAATGCATATTATGTGGTCGTGGCGTGGTGAGTACTCCTCTTTTTTGCAGAAATGTTCCAACTATGTACTACAATAACTTGCACGTTTTTCTATTACTGGTTAATATGAGGAATAATAATGCTGTTCTCTCTGTTCATGAGCAAAAATACTAAGGTACAATAAGAAATGACGGTGGTGGTACTTCCTTGGCAAGCATCAGCATTCCCCTTGTTGGATGGCAGATTGTTTGCTCGTGAACACTGAACACTTTGTATTGGGTTGGGGTGGCAGAATTGCATTGAGGACAAAAACAAATATAGAATCTATCGCATTACATCAGTTTCAAACCCATCCAACCTTTCCCTGATCGTCGTCAACATTAAATTGTGTAAAAAAAAGTACTCGTTAACTCGTTGCATGCGTATTTACAACTGTGTACCGCATCTGAACGAAGTTTTGTAACGAGTGTGTCATAAATAATATCGTTATCATATCTTTAAGATTGAAGGTATATAATAGTCTAGACTATTAAGCCAACAAAAAATTGCGTTCTTGTTTTTAAGAGCTACACGATAAAGGTTAGCAAAAAGGAGCGATGAAAATATAAAGATTTGTCGAGATTTTAACTTAGCTTACCACTGGTAGTATTGTTGTGTGAGGTCGGGACGGAAGTGGCAGCAACAGCAGGTGGAATGTTAATGCTGGCACTAGAGCCTCCTCCCCCCATCACTGAGCTGTTAATTCGGTGGCTGTGATGGGAATGAGACATTGGATGCACAGGAGGTGGTGGAGGGTGATGCGGCGGAGGCAAGTGGTACACACCTCCGTTCTTCTGAGGACCTGACCTGGGACTTGACGCGCTTCCTCCTCCTCCTACACTCCCCCCAGCTGAGCTGGACGACCCTGTCTCAGGGTAGGCAGCACATTGACATCATGCCACCGCTACCACTACTACTCCGCTCAGCGGGAATAGCAGCACCCGCACTTTTTAACACGATTAATCTAGCCACTGTGTCACAGTTGGTGTCTTTTCCCCTCTCCAATACATACATATATACACACTTTTAGCCAGACTGTGAAATTTGGATGCTTCACTCTTCCTGTTAGATCACTGTCGACAAGCAACCACGCCAATGCACAACTCACATTCCTCACAAAGATCCACTGTCGACGCGTGCCTCTTACCCGAAAAGTCACTCATCGACTGGGCCTAGAAACAAGACGGGACCAGTCAGCAACAGTATAAAGACAACTAGTTCCGTGTAGGTTGCTCACTTACGAACGACGGTTTCCCTTTCACCAAGAAAATTATTGCTCCAACTGAGAAGGGAAAGAGAGAAGAATAGAAACGAACAAAATCGAGGAAGAAAATGGTCCGACCGGAGATCCTGTCTCCACCTCTGCTCTTCTCGAAAATCGCTTTTCAACTACCCTTGATACTTATTTTCCCTCTTAGTAGTACTTTCCCCTCGCTCGCACTTCCAAGAGCCTATTGCTACCTTGACACGACAACCCGTTTGTCTGATAAATGAGCGGTTGTGCACACTTGAGCTGAGTGAGTCTCTCTCCGACCGACTGAGAAATTCCCTTCCACGAAAACCTCACTCGTGTCGTCTATCCAATTCACTCTGAATGTGTGTCTATACTCTGTTCTCTCGCTCGCCAAGTGTGTGTCTGCATGAATGCCAGCCTCTCTTTACAATGTTACTTGTTATGTATGTGTCTACCGACTATAGAGCAGCAGGAGTAGCAGTCCAAGTCCAGTCAGAGAAAAGATAAGGAGAAGAGGGAACCAATAAGCCAGAACACATAGCAGGGACAGGCTCAAAGCGATAAAGTTTTGTTCCTTCGCAATCCTCACCGTTGTTGTATGTGATATGGATATGGGTACATATATTATAAGCAAGTATGTTTCAAGTCTTAATGTGAAGAATCCACCATACGCTATAAGTGCATAGCATTTTATTCATCATAACAAAATAGCAAAAGCGTGATTGAATGTTTCCTCACCAACATTCCACAAACGGTATGGTGGTGAGGAGTAAAGAGGGAATGAGACGAGTTATGCTGCTATCAAAACAGTTTCCAACTCCATATTTCCTCTTTCACTATTTCTCTGTGTGAGTGTGTGTGTTTTTTATACGCATATTATTATATATATATATATATATATACGCGATTACGCGATTGCACTGACGAGTCTTATCTCCCCAAAAACTCCTCACGACTGACCGAAGTAGAAGGGTAGTA
>JAHZNA010005245.1:0-21784 GCA_027743935.1 Sinodicranocentrus sp. ZH6 | reverse complement strand
ATACATTTCATTAAAATTGCATTTATTCCAAACTAATGAATAATTATAATTTTAAATGCATCTTTCTACTCTAAATAGCATTAATCTTTGTTGTAAAAACCTGAAGGAGAAAGATGAGACAGGACAGGTTATCCGCATCCACTATGCGCGAACGCGAAGCCTTCCCCCTGTGTTTGTAAACAAAGATAGAGAAAGGTTGTGGTTGTGGAATGCACATGTAAGACACTTTTACGCTTCGCAGCCGACGGTATTTCTATCTTATCTCGCTCGGTCGTCCGTCAGGAAAGGAAACCCGTAAATTGTATTTTGTATTGCAAAAAGTTATTTGACACCAAATGAGCTTCAGTGATTTGGCCTGGTTTAATTAAGTTGTGGATGTGGTGTGTGTTTTCATTTAATCTGCCACTTACAACTTACAATATTCATTTGTCTCTCGACCCGACTTTGACTTTGAAATGAAAGTTGATAGTTTCCTTAATTGAATAGTTGATGATCAAGGTCGTGACTGTGACTTACAATTACAACTACGTTTGACACTAGTCATTTTAAATCTTTTATACTCCTTCTACGTTCTTTCATTTCGTATTGGCAAAATGTCAAAAAGGAAAGGAGTCAGTTTAGAAGACAAACGGAAGCGAATGTTGGATCTTTTTTATGAGAAAAAGGATGTGTTTCAATTGAAGGTAATTTTTAATTTAATAATGATTAAGAGCAAGAGGAGCTAAATTCAACGTTTAACAGGAGTAGTTTGAGCTTATCGATTAATTTTGAATTTGCATTATCCCAGGAATTAGAGAAGCTGGGTCCTGCGTACATTTAAGTGGAATTTTTATTTTTTTATAGAAGTATTGTGTGTATTAGGTATTATTGTGCTTTATTTCTTGTTCAGTCTTCTCTTGAAATATATGACTGCATAAATGATTAAACATACATTGTACATTTCGGTTTTCTTAAATTGTTTACAGTAAAGCGACTCAGACTCGAAAACGGAAAATTAACGATTTAGAAAGTAAGTTGGATGATTTGAAGAAACAAAAGGAAACCATAACGCAGGACGCTAAACGTGCTAAAGTAAAGCAGATTTTCAATTGATACATTTGATACAAAAGCACAAGGATAAATTACTATAATTTGGTTGGGTTGGTAGATACTTTAAATGAAAATTAACCTTTCCAACAGTTGCACAGAGAAGATACAGAGGAAAGGGATTCACTCATACAAAAGTCAACCGAGCTAACAGCAGAGCGTGACAGACTTGTAAAACTAGTTGAGCAGTACAAAGATAGTGATCCTGATGTAATTAAGCAAGAAAAGAAAGACACAGAGGTAAAAGCACACTAGTTTGAGCATTATCGATACTTAATTTACTGTAGCGTTGTTGATCAACTACCATATTTATGAAAATGTTTCGATGCAATTGCAATGTTTATGAAATATATTACAGGTTGGGATCGCTGCTGCAAATCGATGGACCGACAATATTTTCGGTGCTTGTTCGTACTTGAAACAAAAGTTTTGCTTGGAACAGGACGTTATGAACCAGCAGTTTGGTATCCCGGAAGATTTGGATTACTTTTAGTTTAAAAATTAATTTAATGTTGTACAGTTTCCGTTTTCCGTATTTAACTTTTTAACTGTCCATAGGCAGAGATACAAGTACCTGTTTTCTGTAACGCAAATTAAATGATTTCTCTTCGTGAATAATTTCCTAATTGTCGAATACTTAAATTTCTTTTCATGGCTTTGCATGATGCTTTGCATGATGGCTTAAGTTTTCCAACAAAACTATGTTTAGCGTTTAGCCTAAAAAAGCACATAGCGAAAAGGTATCAGACTAAAGGTAAAAGTGTGCATACTAATATAAATATACTGTGTGCAAAAGAACAGCGAAGAACTGTTGATTGTGTGAGATCTGAGAACTGAAAACAAATTATCGGTGGTTGTCGTGATTTGTTTCCTATCCGTTTATCCTTTGCATAATGCGTATAAATGTTTATTGTTTTAGGAGCAATCGTTATGTGAAAATTCAGTTCATGGGGATTGCTATGTTCTCACGAGATTTGTTCTAAAATGTAGTTTTTACCAAATTAAATTGACCTTGCTTGATATCTCTGTTAGCCGATTTATAATCACTCTAAATGGGTTGCGTTGCGTGCGATGCATTTTACTCGCAGTACATTCTATATTACTAGTGTATAAGCGGTTGAGAGTTTTTCGTTAGTTCTCTAATGGTATGGAATGATGTGGAACGTTGGCTTACATAAGAGAAAAATAGTTTAAAAACTTTATTCAATACATTTAAAAATTAGTCTCAGTGATGCCGTTTAAAAATCACTTAAATACAGGGTGGAATATTCTTATCGAAATAACCATTGCGTGCGCCTCCTATATTACTGGAATATCATTGTGCATTGTGACCGTCCCATTTTTCGTTTACAGAATATGTGTCACATTTGGAGTGAAACTATATGACAAAGATGTCACCAAGATTATTACCGGCCTGTCTGCCATGTTCCATCGAGATTTTGATTTGTACGATGTCAAATCTTTGTCGTCAATTGTAACTTGCTTGAAAATGACAGGTTCCCGCATGACAAGATCGGAATTCGAACAGACATGTCTGAACCGATTGGGTTTAGTGCAAGGAAATTCCAACATCCTCTTTCCAGAATTGAAACAAAAATTTATTCGGGTTTTCGGGTATACTTTTTTAAAATGGGATCGTAATTTTGACATCACTAATCACATAAGCGTTTACCACAAACCAAATTGTGCGACTCTGAACCATCAAGATATCCTCATGATTTGGGAGGAATTAATGGTAAAGCCTTATGCAAAAAATCGAAGTCCGTGGGAAATTGTAATAATCGAAAATCGCATTGACTTTCAAGAAGATTTGGAAAGTAGATCTCCAGACTGGATTTGCTTCCTCAGAACACATCACTCCATCGCGGACGGATTCGGAGTTCAGAAAATAATATCAACTCTATTCGAAACCGATTATGAACCAAATTTTGTAACAAAAAGTACGCCCCTTCAAAAACTGCTGTTAAATCTTCGCTCTTTAATCTTAGGACCTTACGATTTGGCAAATCGTTTAGTAAAAAAGAACTCGACTTTCAATTCCTTGCATATTCCATTCCATGAGCATTCAAAACAGTATTTTATAGTGGAAAGTCATCTCATCCCTGTGAAAACCATTAAATTTATTAAGAAGCACTTTGGAGTTTCATACACAACCATCCTCATTGAGATAATAAGTGGAGGGCTGAGAAAATATTTAATAAAAAATAACCACTCAATTCCAGAATTACTCACAGTTGGAATTCCGTTTCCGTCTTTGAAACGAGGGGAAACTTTAGGAAATGATTTGTAAGCTGTAAAGAAAATAAATTTTTGTGGGATCTAGTTTTTACGTGTATCATTTAATTTACTTTCTATTTTGAATTTCAGCATGGTAGCCCCAGTCGACCTTCCATTAAATACAGCTTTACTCACTGACAGGCTCATGAATATTCAGACCCAGTTACAAAAACTGACCTTCTCGTCCTTCACAAGGATGTTGAGCTTGTTAATTTCTTTAATAGGAAATTACCCTAGTCTCATGCTTCGTGCGGTTACGCGTAAATCTACTATCAGTGTTTCATACTCTACTGTTCCTGGTCCAGAAGTCAGAGTTGGCCTGGGTGATCGGGAGCTGGTAGAGGCTAATTTCACTCATGGAATGGCTTCCGACAGTTTAGGTACATATTAGATTATTTTATGTCTGTTTTAAAGTGCGATTCACTTCATTTAATCCTGAATTAAAAATAATTATTATTGCAGGTCTATGCTTCAGCACAATCACCTTCAATGGCTACTTTCGAATGACACTTTTCGTCGAACAGAATCTCGTGGAATCCAGAGAAAATGCTAGGGATATTATCAACTGTATAATGGAGGAATTTAGAGAGTTGAATGCAGAGTTAAAATTAAAGTCAAATTAATACCAAACCTATTTTTGTTTATATCGTTTTTATTTTCGAGATTTACACTAATTACAGATCACAAAACGTAATGGGCGTTAACGTTGTATATTTACATTTGTACGAGATAAATAACTACAGCGTACACGAAATGGGTATTTTTTCAGTTCAGTAGCAAAACAAAGGTGCATTAAGCATTAAAAATACCACATTATTCAACAGCCAAATAAGTTATTTCACAAACTTTGTCACTAGCAAACGTTATTATTGCACAACCATCTCTCTGCAGCTTCCAAGGTACAGTCTTCAGAGTCGAGAGTGTCTGTCAAGTATCCAACTTGAAGTTTATTTAGCAGAAATTGCTTTTCCACGGGGCAATTTACAGTCCATGTGTAGACCCTTAAATTTCGTTTCCTCAAAGTCTGAACAAGTTCCCTTAAAATTCAAAAGTTGGACATGAAGAAGAAAATCAAATACCTACTCATTTTCATTAGCATATATTATCACTTATCATGCCTTACATGTTTAAGGCGTCTTTATGAACAAGAATAGCTGATAAGCCAATCATCCACCAGAATATGTACTTCATTGCGAAATCATTCCAAAAGTACATTACGTTTACGAGAAATCGCTTCCGTAATTTTGTTAGCGTGCTATCACTAGACTTGATTGCTGGTGGGAGCGCAAAAAATAATGGACGCCAAGCCATTGACGCAACTATATTAGAGTCACGTGATCTGATCTGGAATATGAATAAAATATAAGTCAACATTTTTGTAGCATTTTTATTTCTGTATGCGTGCAATCGAAGATATGGAACTAAAATACAATGTGGCTTGTTTAAAGAAAAAACATTAGCGAACCTTGTAAATAACACGAAAGTAGAAAGAAGACACCACACCTTTGGAGTAAGCTTCTTTCTTGTATTTCCGGAAAATGCTGACGATGGAATCAATCAGCTATTTATAAAATAAAATGTACACTATTATCAAACTGAGCTCTGCGGATGGACACATTTGTAAATTATCATCTCATACTTTCTCATTTTCATCCTTGATGTCAATAATGAATCTCAATCCCAAAGACAAACAGGTTTCTACCGCTTCCTCCAACGTGGGCACCCTCTCACCAGGAAATTTATCGGATATATCGATCATCCTCAGTTCCTCCCAGTTTATCTCGGAAATTCGTCTGTCGACACCAGTAATTCTCAAAAGATTGTCATCGTGAAACAACACTGGCACAAAATCCTTTGTAAGGCATACATCAAACTCGACCATTTTACAACCCCTTTTAGCACACTTCCTAATTGCAGAAAGGGAATTTTCTGGGGCATTGAGACCAGCACCTCGATGTCCAATTATGGAATGCGAATGGTCTTGAGTGATATCAGGAGTTCTGATCTTATCAAATTTACCATTGCCAACATACACTTTTGAAAGTCGGAGATAGCTTGACAGTTCAGTTTGAAAGACGTGACAAGTACAGGCACCTTCATCAATGTAAGGGCAATCAAACGTTGGCTTTAAATCTGGCCCAAAGATTTCTTCCACATTTGTGGGGTTAGGCAATGGCAACTTAAATGTGTAAATCACAGTGAACAAAATTATCAAAGGAATGAAAATAAAATATAAAACATATGTACAAAGTAAATCCTCTACAAAACTTTGCACAGAAACTAAGCACTTATCGATAAAAAGTACAAGTAAAATAGTAAACTTTGTAATTGAAATTATTTTCAATTTTTTAAATAACGATAGACTCACTTTTGAGTCAACTGAGGGGATTATCATGCATGCCATATTGGATCACCACACTGTATAGATTATAATGTGGGGGAACAAGCTTAGAATCAAACTAAACGAGTTTCACAGTTTTCCGACTTGCATTTTACTTTCGTCTTCACTCGAGGAACTTTCTATAAAAAAACCCGAAACAGTTTTCCCACAGGTACAGAAAGTACCCACAGAATAATCACAATTAGGGTGAGTTCAAGAGCATTTCTTTTCTCTAGAAATGTCGACCTTTCTCTGTGAGTAGTGTAAACAGAACCTTGTATTTGAACAATGAAGGATAAGTGTTATATAAAACGTCCCACGGCTGGATGGATTGTGTTAGTTAACTTACGTCTGAAAGTCATGGTCATCATCTCATCATTGGCATTGGCAATATCAAATGTACTTCATCTTCTTAGGTTACGCCAATAACGAAAGTCTAGTTTCATTTCATACGAGTTTATTATTGTTTTCGTAGCCACCTGGAAGGAAGTTTCATTTGTATTAAGTATATGCAGAGCCAATGATCCGCAACTGGGTTTAAATATAGTAATTCCATTCTACTTTGTATATGAGGAGAGCAATTTATGTACAAAGCACATTTACATAATAACATTATTCGTATGCCCACCTCATTCTTGCCATCATGCTCTTCCACCCATTTACCCCTTTACGTTCGTAACTATTAAATTGTTATGTTGATTAAACAGTTCGTGATGGGGAAATGGTGATACGGACATTACATAAAACCGAAGGGTATTGGAAATCCCTGTATGAGAAAATTGCCCAGTTTATTTATTGGTGTGAAGAATTTCTCTAAATCTGAATTATGCTACTTTTAATATTAATAGGAAGTTTCCAAACGAAAATTGTTGGGAATCGTGAATAATTTTGGATGTTTTCCTTTTCCTACAAAAATTTCCTATTCGTGTCTTGTTACTGCCAAGAATTCACATGGCGTAGAGTTATATAAACATTTTAGGGAAAATTTTCAGCTAACAAGAGAGTTACATATGATATGCGCACAACAATCGTGGATTTTTGGGTCGCTTCTAGAAGTTTCTCATTTGAAAAACTATAGTTCGTAAAATATCATAGAAGAGCAAAAAAAGATCTTGACTCGACACGCATTTCACTACTTTCAAACATCCAAACAGAGTATAAAAAAGTTATTAAAGCAAGCACAGTACAATCGTGATGATTTAATAAAATCAAAACACTAATCGTAAGTTTCGTAAATGTTGGGAAATCAACAAGAGCGTGTGCAAGGGTTTTAACGCTTTTCATCAGTTTGAATGTGAAAGCCATCAACATCAATTATAAAATAAGTTCCGTAATCCGTTTGATCCAGATCCAGAGGGTCAGCACTTAGAAATTTTTTGGAGAGGGGATACATTCATCCAAAAAACATAATCATGACATTTCCAACCTCGACTCAAGAGTCTTCCGGATAAACTTAAAAATTATTTGTAAGTTCCGTATTCTTAAAGAATTGTCCTGATGAAGACAACAGTGGTGTCGAAAGCTTGACTTAAAAATCAACATGTATTCCTCAAATGTCGTTCAATCGTCATACATATGTTTATACTTATCTAAACCATTTCAAATTATTCGAATAAGCACTGGGGACTTTACATCTGAGTCGGATGCAAAAGCCAAAATCCAATTGCTTTGCTCCAGGATGTCCAGACAAAATTGTTTGAAGAGCATGAATAAAACGTGTGACATCATTTTCACAACAATATTCGCACTTTGTTTGGGAAATCTTAGCTGACAAAAGTTATTTATTATTTGAAACTTCTGCCAAGAAGTTATATTATAGCCATCGATTAAACGCAAACTAAACGTAAACCATTAGCAGTTTTTTACTTATTTCTACGCTAACTAAATACGTTTATCAAATTACCATTAAATTAGTTTCTCATGAAAGCATTGAAAGTTCCTCGTGTGAACCATTTATTTCATGGTCGCTTGTAAATACTTACCAACTTCATGGAAAATTCTCGACGGAAAATTTCCTCGAGTCACGTGATCTATTTAAATCTGCCAAGCACGCCATACTTTTAAACAGAGCTGTCTAGTCTTTCCTATCATGATAGCTTGTAACATTTCATGAAAATAAAGTAATCGAGATAATCTACAAAATTGGTTTTAAAACGGGTTAGCACAGGAAAATTATGGAAGGAAATTCATTTGCTAGATAATGGATAGACCAATGATAGAACACCATCGAATGACTTAAAATTTCGTGCGCAGAGGAATTGTTTTGGTGAACTTCAGGATTTCATTCATGATACTTCAATTCAAATGACACAAACTACTGCTATTTCATGTTATACAATAACATATAACTTTAAATTAGGCCAACAGCACCAATGAAGTGGATGATGTGTTTCCATTGGAATTTTTAAATCAAAGATCTCACTGTCAGATTTATAATTTTTTAAAAGTTTGATTAGTTATTAAAAAGCCTTATAATGGCATCGTCATCAGTGACAAGTGAACGTTTTAAAGCAGTCATGTTCCTACTAGTGCGGCTAACTCTGTCAATTCTCTTGATTCTCTTATTTCCTCTTATCATTCTTGCGTACGGAATGATTTTATTGTACCGCCTGGTTATTCTTAAACTGGCCAAGCATTTTGACCCCAAGTTGGGGAAAATGGTGTCCGCAATCAGCTCCATTTTTGCAGCTCATGACGCCTATGAAAACTCTTATACGATTAACGTTGCCCTACATATAGGTGGACCGATAGATGTTCACCATGTGGTTGGGAAATATAAGGAAATAATCGGAATCCGAACTCCGGAAGGTCATTTGCGGTATCCAGAATTGAGACAAAAAATTGTCCGTAAATTTGGTTACACATTTTGGAAGAATGTGGATGACTTCAAAGTGGAAAACCATGTTGCTCATTTAAATCCATCAGAACCTGATAAGCCAGTCACATTAGCGGAAGTTCATGAAGTACTGGGTAAATTCGGGAAGACTCCTCTAGACCCGAGTCAAAGTCCCTGGGCAATATACGTCATAAGGAACTTTATCGACGAGAGAAATCCTGCTGTGAAATCGGGGGTAATTTGCAGATATCACCATTCCATGTTTGATGGTTATTCCGTGCTCAATATTTTAGGTAGATTTACCGATAATGGACCATTCGTTTTGGCCGGAAGTGAGAAGCTTGCTGCAATGAACAAGAAACCTAAATGGTGGATTAGTTTATTAAAGCCGATCATAATTGTCTTCCTTGGGTCTTACGAGCTTGCTGGACAAATGATCAGTTATGATGATAACCAGCTAACGCAAACTTCAAGGAGAGAGTTTAATTCAGTCATGAGGTTTCACGAATGCGAACCCCTAAAAATTGACGAGTTAAAAGAAATGAAGAATCATTACAAGGTCACGATGAGTACTTTAAATACAGCTTTGCTTCTTGGTGCTTTGAGGAAATTTTTAGACAAGAGGAACATCCAGCTGGAAAAGATCAATTTGACATTCCCTCTACCTGCAAAGAATCATCCGGATAAACTTCGGAACTACTTGTAATTACACTTATTAATACACAATCACTCAGATTTTTTGGCCAGTTTCGAATTATTTTATTTATTCCAAGTTATTTTTCAAAACAGTACAGGAGGAGTTGTTTCAATTGGCATGAGACACAATACCCGACTCGAACTCCTTCAAGATGTTCATAACAAACTTCGCCGGTTTGAATTATCCTTTGCATTTGGTCTACCGGAATTGAACATGCTATTTCTCCGAATTATCGGAAGCTTACCGTCATTCCTCGTGCCAAAAGTGGATGATATACCGTTATCATGTACAGTAATGCATTCTAGTTTTCCAGGACCTGTTCATAAAACATACATAAATGGATCCCTTCTTATTGATGGAACTGTGGGAGGATCAATAAGCAAACCGTATCGTAAGTGGGACGAGATATTTATCTATTTTAATTAACGATAAAAGTAATTAGAAACTAACAATACCTGACATATATAATAACAACTTTATTTTTTTAAAGCTGTTGGAACCTTGGCCTTCAGTTACAATGGTCTTTACAAATTAGCCCTTTTGGCTGATACATGCATTCTCAAAACGAAACAGGATGCAAAGGAATTTGCAGATGCGTTTCATAACGAATTTAAAGCTTTATCACGACAAGTGAAGGATAATGTTGTATAGAATAAAAAAATGTGTCATTAAATTTTTTATTCTCGGTTTGTGATAGTAAACTATTCGTTTTTCACATGATCTTTTGAAAGAGCAATATTCTCATACAAACTGTTATACTCGTCAGTTATACACTGAATCATTTCCTCCGCTTTCTCCCGACTCCCGACAATACTTTGATCGACAAAAATTGTCATCCTGAATTTTCCTAAGTATGTTATAGAACTAAAACAGAGACCTAAACTTGCAGCACCGGTACCATAGGTGAAATTGATTTCTTGTAATCGCATCCCACCAAGTCCCAAGGGTATTGTTGGACCGGGTAAAGTTGAGTAGGCTGTGCTAAACACGGATTTTCTGGTTATCGACCGCATCAAGTCCACCGGAAGAAGGGATAGTAGGTCTATTGACAACGCAAGCATATGGGAAATCGATGACTTGTAAAGAGCCGTAAATTGTTGCTGAATGTCATAAACTCTGTCGTGAGGACTTTCCAAATCAATGGGCAGATTGAGAGGAGCGACTAAGCTATAAAAATATTATTTTTTAAAAAATGTCCGCTTCGAAATAATTGAGCTTAAACTTAAATTAGTCTTACAAATCATTCTCAAGCTTATCTGAAGCAGCAACTGGCGCCACAAATGGAATACCCAAAGACTGCAACTTTGGAAATGGTTTTCTATTCTGAATCAAAAACCTTCTTATGCCTCCGCAAACAATTGAAAGAAGTACGGCTGTAAATGCGACTTTATTCCCAAATCCTCTTTTGATCTGTTTAACATTCTCGACAAACATGAGGGGACTTTCCACAACGAAATACTTTTTTGATAACTTTTCAAATGGCAAGTGCAACGAGTGATATTGTTCATTCTTTGTGACTGTCTTAAGAAGCAAGTCATACGGTCCAAAGATTGCAGTTCGAAAATTCATCAAAAGTCGCTGCAAAGTTGTTATCTGGAATTGCGGGAGGTGCTCCGTCTGCTGAAATGTTTCGTCTAAACAGCCAAGCATTTTCTGTACTGAAAATCCATCCGCAATTCCATGATGAATTCTCATTAGCACTGCCATATCATTTGACGAGCCATCCTCTGGAAGGAAATTTTCAATCAGGACAACCTCCCATGGACTCCTCCCTCTTGTAAATGGCTTGGTCATTAATTCCTCCCAGATTTTATAAAAATCTTGTCTTCTTACTGGAGGTCTGTGAAGACAGATATGATTTTCGATGTCAAAGTTATAATCCCACTTAAGGAACACATACCCCATAAAGGTTTTATAGTGCTGTTGCAATTCCGAAAAGTGAAACTGGTCTCCATCCTTCTTTTCAATAATCTGCTTTTGGAAGAGCTCCCGATATCGAAGATAATTCATCGGCCCTCTTGCTTTAAAACAAACTATAATTGTTGACAATGGCTTCTCCTCATGAGAATCATAATCCCGAAGCAAAGATCCAGAAAGTCCTGTTAACATTCGGGTGATTTGCGGATCCCTCCGTTTCGCCAAAATCCCGATACACATCCGATAAATGTAGAACGGGAGAAAGAAAAATAATAGGAGAAAGTAGATTGCTAATGTGAAAAACGGAAGGAGAACTAAAACTTTCACTTGAGGTAGAAACCCCGAACTTTGTTTTCTTTTAGCGGTTTTCATGTTTTACTTTAAATTTAGTTCAACCTGGTCGCCAAGTAAGATGCATAGACGAAGTAGAAAATGTTGAGTAGGATTTTGCTTAGAAATATTTTTAAATCAGCTAAACATGCTCACCTCCATTTTCGCCTGATGTGCTGATAAAATTGATAATGTATCAATTTAGTTTGTTTATGAAGTGCTAGTTAAACAACGACACCATAACGTACATCTTGTTAACTCTTTGGAATAACCAGATTGCTGTAATTTGGCATATGTTGGAAAAGATTTTGGCATAAATATTAGCCGATTGCATGAAGATATATGGAATTTGGCATTATATAAGTTAAATTAGTATCACGCCAATGCGTGTTCAAAAGCCAAATTCATTTATCATGTCAGGGGTATAACGACTAATGACTAATTCTCAAATTCTATGAAAAACACAGTTTTGCTCTGTTGGCGTCTTATTATCTGCATGATTCACACCGTCACCAAAGCCTTTCCCACTGCATGAAATTCTCACGCGGTTGCGAAACAAAGATGAGAAGCTGAGATTAAAAATTATCTTCAGAACTTGAATCTCATGCCCTTGTTTACAGAGACTGGCTCTTGTGTATACTTTTGTACTTACTGTTGTTTTTCTTTTGTCGGTGGTGGCATGTCAATATTTTAAATATTTTAACTTGACAAACCATTCCAACGTGATTTGTCCCTATACATTAGTGATTTTTGCAATAGCCTAACTTTAGATTTAATTGGAGAGTTACAAAGAGCCAGCAACATGTTAAATAATTATTTATATCAGTTGCCAGACTTTGTTAATTTCATTGAGTCAAGCAACTCGCTTGTACTTTTTGCAGTTATTTTGGGACTTTGTTTGATTCTTTCGTATTTAATTTCGGATCCGGGTGGAAAGCAAAAAAAGTTTGTGAAGCGTTTGGAATGTATTCCAGGACCCAGGAAGTTTCCCATTGTTGGCAATGCTTTACAGATGATATTTCCTCCAGAAGGTAATAATTAGATAGAATGCATTTGTTGGAACACAGGCGTATACAGCAAAACTGATAGCGACGCTTTTGTCAACAGAAATTCTCACCTGGCTTGAAAAAGTAAATCGTGATTGGGGAGAAATAGCCCGTTTTTGGGTGTTTGGCAGTCCTAAAGTTTTCATAAATTCTTATGACATTGCAATGGTAATTATATAGACTATACTTACATTAATTATCATTATAGTTTTTATCATCATTTCATTTTAATTTGAATGAAACTATGATCATCTGATTAGTCACGTTGTCAAACTTATATTTAGCAACTACTCCAGAGGAAGAACTTTTTAGCAAAGTCTGAGGAATTCAAACCCTTAGAACCTATCGGCAAGAACAGTTTAGTTGGTGCACCACGTAAGTTTCGAAAATAAGTACCCTGCTAGAATTATGTAAGGCAGATTTTATTTTATTTAAAAACACAATTGTATGCCTTTTGAAGCTCACCTAGCTCCAATCAAGCGAAAGCTGCTAAGCCCAGGCTTTAGTCGTCAAACTGTGGAGGAATCGATTGGAATATATTCAAAACACATTTACAAACTTCGAAACCGATTAGACGAGTTTGCTGATTCTGGACGGGGGTTTAATGTGATGGAGCGCACGTGTTATTGCGCGTATTCAATTGGATGTGGTATGAGCTTAGAATTTCCACTACCAAATTTGACATAAAATATCTTTTGTGAACTCTTAATTGACTTAATTATCATGATATTGTTTTCATTTAGAAACTGCATTTGGCCCTGAAATCATGCATAAACTCACCGAGTCTGATTTGCAAGAGCAGATCCACTCATGGCATGTGTAAGCTAGCTAAAAAAATAAAAGCAAATTTAACTTTTTTGTTAATAAACACTTCTTTAAATAAAATGTAATAGATTGCTCGTCAACCTTGTTCATCGTTCAATGCGGCCTTGGCTCAAATCCGACGTCATTTACAATCTTACTCCGAAGGGGAAACAGAATCAAAAGTGTTTCAAAAGAATTAATGGTTTTGCTGAAAACGTAAAAAAATATAAATATTTTTCCAAAATATTTTCCATTGAATTACCATCCTAAGAATTTATTGATTTTTTATATTTTAAGGCAATAAAGCAGAAACGAGCACAAAGACAATATCTCAAATCTCAAATAAACCTGCAATGTGAAAAGAAGCCCGGCTTTCAAATTGAAGGGCAGAGTCTCTCTTCAAAATATACCTTCTTTTTAGACCTCCTCCTCGACCTAGAAGATAGGAAAGAACAGACCGCCCTAGATGTGTTACACGAAACAAACATTTTTATCGTTGCAGTAATGACTTTCACATCATAAGCTTGCAGCTGAGAGGTACCCTTTCCAAACAAGCGTTGTTTTATCAAAACATTCTTTCCATTTTGCAGGGTTATGATACCACTGGTACAACAGCAGCTTGGCTCCTTCATTTTCTCTCATCGAATCCTCACTCTCAAAACAAAGTTGTGGAAGAACTTCGAGAAATATTTCCTGAAGGACTGACTTCCTCTGTGGAGATCACTTTGTCGGACATTAAGCGCATGAAATACCTTGACTGTTGTATTAAAGAAGCCCTTCGCATCTGTCCAGTCCTCCCATGGATGCTTCGTCGGTCTGACGAAGATATTGTGTTATCCGATGGACGAGTTATTCCTGCTGGTGTGGACATTCCCATAAACACCTACATAATCCATAGAGATCCAGATGTGTTTCCAGAACCGGAAGTGTTTAGGCCAGAACGTCATTCTGCAGCCTTCTCCACCCAAGGATTCCCAAAATCCCGTCTATTAACGTTCGGTGCTGGACCGAGAAACTGCCCTGGCATGTTCTACGCAATGACCGAGCTGAAAATAATGATGGCTCATTTGCTTCTCACTTACTCGTGGGAAAGTCTGGATGACCCTAAAAAAATAAAACGTGTATTTCATGGGGTTTTATCGCCAGAGAAGGGGATCAATGTCAAAATTAAAAGGCGAAGTAATTGAGTGCATATTTGTTGTAAATATTTAAGTTAGTCGTAATTTAATAAAGAAAATTAACCTTGTTGAAAATGTGCTAAGCCTTGTTGCGTGACTCGTTTGCGTAAATTCTCTCAAATTATTTTTATATTGACTCTCCACGCAAAACTTTGATTTTCATGTGGTGCCTAAGTATCGCGTGATAATTATAGTTAATTAGATGGCAGAATTTCTGTTTCTGTTAACCTTTGCCATTTCCGCTTTCAGTTACGCAGTGACTCATTCCAGAGCCGTGACGTGAGCACGGAAAACAATAACTTGGGCTTTCTTGTATAATTTCTATTAATTCCACATGTCAGACACAGACAGAGTCGATTCGCACGACCAAAAGACGACGTTGAGGTTGAGACGGTAGTTAGTTTTTGTTTAACGGTTTAATTAAAATGGAATCCTTCAACATATTTAACTCGAGAACTAGCTCCACGTCCATAATTTCCATGTCGGTGAGTGTAATATTGGGAATTACACTTATCCTAATTTGCATATTTTTCTTGCTCAAGGGCGAATGGATAAATTTAAAGAAAAAGTATTGGAGATACCGTCATTTGGAAAAATTTCAAGGGCCCGTGGCATACCCTCTAATAGGAACTGTGCCGAATATGATTTTTACAGGTTTCCTAGCTCATTAATTTAATAAATGCATTTTATTTAAACCAGTCAACGTGTGCTAATGACAAAGTGTGCTTTTAATCTCTTAGACTATTACGAATGGAGTGTACGCATGTGTAAGCGGTGGGGGGATCCTCTTCGTCTGTGGAAATTTGGCCATCCAATGGTGTTCATTAGCAGTTATAAATATGCAATTGTACGATTTACCCAAAAGCCTTATACTTTTGATTTGGCAAGATAAGTTTCTCATCCAAGGATTTTTTATATTGCTAGCAATTACTGTCGAAACCGAATTTCAACGGAAAAATGCTGGATTTGGATATGATTTACCGTCATCCGGGAGGGAAAGGTTTATCAACGACACCAGGTGAGATATTGACTTTTATTGATTAAAAACTTTGCTTTGATCGAAATTTGCGTGTGTTGATAAGTACTAATTTTACAACTTCATTTTAGCTGATATCCATCCACAACGGCGAAAAATGCTTAGTCCTGCTTTCAGTCGTCAAGTAGTTGAAGGTTCTCTTCCAACATTTAGTGAAGAGTCAAAGAAGCTTTTAGAGAACTTAAAAATGTACTCAAAGTCCAGAGAATTCTTTGATATTGTTGTCCCTTCAATGACTTGCCTATTTCGTATGGTCGCACGTATGTTAGGCTTAGGCGTTCTTCAATATTTTTGAAAATATGATAAAATATTCGTGAAGTAATAGATTCATTTTTTTGTCATCAATTGTGAATTGGAAATAGGAAGCGATTTTGGCGACACGTTCTTTGAAGATGGAATTGGAAATGATACAGATGCTCGACAACATATGCTGGCATTGCACACGTACGCGCACTACAACTACAATTAGTGTATAAAATTAGTATATACGCGAGGACCAGTTCTGTTATTACTGTTTAAATTTATTCAGGATAGCCAAGAATTTAAGTGAGCGCATCTTAGGGCCCTACCTCTGGCAAAGATATGACTTTTTTTATTTCCATTTTACAAACCAAGGACGGGAATCTAAAAAAGCTCGCGATGTTATAAATGCGTTTGCAAATCGGGTTTGTAAATCGATTAAGCTTTTTTCTATATCCTCCTCTCATCCTCTGTGACATGACATGATATGCAAATAATCAAATTTTACTTTAGGCATTACAAAATCGACGTCATTATCGTAAAATTTCCAGCAACTCGAATCCAGATACTGCCACAGATAAATGTTATTTAGATGTGCTGCTTGACCTAGTTGAAAATGGGAAAATGACAGATGAGGATGTTGTCAGCGAGTTGAACAATTTTATGGGAGGGGTATGGGATTAAAAAATTCATTGCCATTTTGAAATGCTTAAATTAAATTTTATGAACCAGTGGAATTGGACTAACGTGTTTTTATTTTTTTAAACGAATTACTCAGGCATATGACACAACAGCATTGACTGTCTGTTGGACGCTTTTTCTTTTAGCATTGAATCCAAGTCATCAGGTGAGTTGTGACTTAAAGATACAAATTGGAAATATTCGAAAGTATCTGGTATTAAAGTTATGATAACCATTTTACTGTGCTATTTACAATTTCAGGAAAAGGTATATCAAGAGCTAAATGAAATTTTCGGAGATTCCCCAACCCACACTTACACTATTACTGCAGCTGACACAAAACGCATGAAATATCTTGAACTTTGCTTAAAAGAATCCCTCCGAATTTTTCCTCCTGCTCCTATTTTTCCGAGGAGTACCGTTCACGACATGACTCTCGATGATGGGCGAATAATCCCTGCTGGTGTGGATGTTCTCATTTTCGCCAATCTAATCCACATAGATCCTGAATACTTCCCGAATCCTGAGGAATTCCAGCCTGAACGACACCTGGAGCCCATTCCAGCCTTCATGCCGTTTTCCATTGGAGTGAGAAATTGTATCGGTCAAGTGTACGGCATGTACCAGTCCAAGGTGGTACTGGCGTATTTACTGAGAGAATATTTTTGGGAAACCAGAGATACCCTGGAGTCTATCAAGATTGCTTATCAAGGCTTGTTATATCCTGCGGCTGGATTGTATTTTAGAGTCAAGCATAGACGTTGATTTATGCATTGTATCCCGTTTCAAAATCATGGGTGAAAGTGAACTCAATAAAATAATAACTGGACTTGGAAAAGAAAGTTTGCCTCGAGTGCGTACAGCACTTTCATTTGAACATGACAGGATGTAAATATAAAAGTTCTAAAAAATGGGAAACCAGTATGCTATTTTTATTCGTGCAAAACTTGCAACAGGGATATAATTCAATTTAACACGCATTCAATATTTTTGTAACCATTTAATTTTATCGAATTAGCCCCACAAGTTAAGAAAACACA
The DNA here is from genome assembly GCA_027743935.1 of Sinodicranocentrus sp. ZH6. Lineage (NCBI taxonomy): Eukaryota > Metazoa > Arthropoda > Collembola > Entomobryomorpha > Entomobryidae > Sinodicranocentrus > Sinodicranocentrus sp. ZH6. The sequence continues at coordinate 4,236 of JAHZNA010005245.1, read as the reverse complement.
GCATTTTTTCACCAATAACCGTCATAGCCACCACCCCAGCCCCCATAATCATAATAACCCCCATAACCCCCACCATAACCGTAACCCATGCCCATGCCACCCCCGAGCATCGATCCTGCAGCTAATCCGAGCAATGCAGCGTCTGCCATGCCACCCCCATAGTACCCTCCGCCTCCATAATAGCCTCCCCCGTAGGGATATCCTCCTCCGTAAGGGTAACCGTAACCGTAACTGGGCATTACGATGGTCGTTGGAGGAGGTTGCTGTTGAATAAAAACCGTTCCCCCACCACCCCCTGCCGGACTTCTCGGATATGAAGCATAATTCTTTCCAACAGGCAGAGATTGTGAATCGTTATTGGTTGAAAAAAGCACACAGCACATGGCAATAGAGCGAATAAATGTGTTAATCATTGATACGTAACCCGCAGATGAAGCTTGAGGATCTGCAGGAGGGGAGATACCTAAAGCAGTTGCTTGGATTATGGAAAGAAGAATAGCTGCTGAACACCAGAGATAATATATGGGTCTGCTGTTCTAAAATAATAATTATTATTTGACATATAAAGCGATTTTCTCTATTAACAATTATTACTAAAGCCAAGCTTGATTAAAACATTTTTTGTTACATTTTTCGCGGCCATCAGTAACACGCAAGCAAAAAGCGCTCCCAACGCGCAAATAATTGCTGCTGTCACCATTACACCAACTGTATATGGAAATCACGTGTATGATATGATTTTTTACGTTGACCTTTATAATTTTTTTTTTTTCAAATTTTAAAATTATCTTACATGCTTTTGATCCACCCTGCATGTCATAAATTTGATGGGCATAGTAAGAGATCACTCCCGTCAGGATAAGGGAAATCCCCTGAAAATGACATTTTGTTAAAACCAAACAATGAACATGAATGAGATGGCGTGGCGATCATGAATAAAAAATAAAATTTACGAGATCTATAAGGCCGATGTAAATTGCGCATTTTGGAACATTAGTTTTCTGCTTCATTGTTTGATTTTGTGGTGAAAAACTTGCATTTTGATCTCCTAAGGGAATCGGCTTTCCTTCTCGGTCAAATTTTAACGGAATAGGGCGACCATTTCCGTCAAAGATTGGTTTACCTTCTTTAGTCAGATATATTGGAAGAGGTCTTCCTTGTTCGTCTGTTGGCCGTGGGACTTCCGTTCCGTCAGGCCCGATAATAGGTGGAGGCGGCAATGGTTTCCCATCAGGACCTAATGGTGGTCCGACCGGTTTCCCATCAGGACCTAATGGTGGTCCGATTGGTTTCCCATCAGGACCTAATGGTGGTCCGACTGGTTTCCCATCAGGACCTAATCGGGGTTTTAACGATAGCTTTTGTTTAGGTGAGGTGGGGGGAGGAGTTGAGTCAGTTAAATCAGAGTCTGACATTTCCTTCTATGGTGTTTCGATTTTAATACTAAATTTCATTTCACATTTCACATACGTACAGAAAATAACATAACTATGTTGTCATTAAGACCGATTGTTTTGCCCGATGCTTGGTTTTGTTTTTGAAACATTTCATTTTTTGGATGTCAAAGTTGAAGTCGTAGTCGTGTTGAATAAATGTTGCATTGGTAATTGGATACTTTTATTGTCTAATAATGTGCTTTTGAATCCCATTAAAAATAAATTATTCCTGTCGAGTTTCCATAAGCGGAAATTTTTAAAAAGTATTAATCCAACTTGGTTAATTTATTGGAATTTATTTTCCAGAGCAAGTTTGAAATCCCACAAGACCAATATTTTTTAAACGGTTTCAAGACGTCGATTAATCATTTCACGAATTTTTCCTACTCCCTCTTCAACATTCTCAATTAGGTCGTGCATAAACATCCGAGAGGATATCCAAATCTGACATAAAAAAGACAATATTTTAATTAAATAGATTAGGACTGAGGAGTTGATCACTTAAATTATCTATGCTTAAGCTTCGTAAGTTCGGAATAATATATTTTTTTTCATGTGTTGTAATAAATAATATATTTACAACCTCTTGCAACACTGGTATGGAATTATCCACCGCCCTTTTCAACGGAGAAATGAACTTCTGGAACTTAACATTCATAATCAGAGAAAAGTCAGCACTGGTTTTGTTACTGAAATTATTTCAATATACAATTTTACAGTATTGGTTTACTCTCTCGTGAAAACTAAACTTACCGAGTTGGTCGTTAAATCTAGAATTGTATCCCCAGCATCATTGTACATCTTTTTGAATGGACGAGGCTCCTAAAAAGTGATCAAGAGCAATTCAACTTTTGGTACAAATGACCACAAAAGCGTTCCATTGATTTCATAAGCAAACTGTGATATTGTATTTAAATGTATGTAACTCGAATAGTCTCATTCATTCATTCTCATAAAATCGCATCACAGCAAATACGATAATCCTGGCGTCTCAAATGTCACTATTATCTTACTGGTAGTATGCATAAAACGTCTACCTTAATGGTTACCTGCACTAGTTAAGCAGTTAGCTTTCAAGATTCAACAGTGATTTATATGATTTTTTTACTGAACAATATTTCGTAATGCCCCAGCTTGCTTTGCAAATCACATTACTCGTTACAGATGTATATTTGCATAATGCGCAATACGCTTTCAGTCAATCTCGTCAATAAGTCATGTGTCGTCATTCATTTTCGTCGCATAATCGTATCGTAACGCAACAAAGCCAGTCAAGTAAAAATATTTGTCAGCGAAGTGCAGGCAGACCCCATCCTCAACACGTTATAGTTGCTCCACCTGTTCTTACTTTCAGTGTCTCTTCAATGTATTCCGTTGAAGCCTTCGTTCTTCGCGTTACCTCATCCCACCCCTTTTGCACATCGTAGATAACATCTTTCATTGGTGTTGGTACTAAAAACGTGGTTGTGGATTCGGAATATTCGGATGGCGCTGTACAATGATAGACTGGCAGTTGCTCTACGATAATTCCGCTCTCGTCCTTTGCCTTCAGAGGTTGCAGAGAACAGTCACAAGTGTCAATATCGCATTCGTCAGGGCCATTGTACACTGAAAATTTGAAGAGGAAGTAAAATTTGAGGTTAGATTTTGTAAGGAAGAACTTTCGACAAACAGATTTTCTGTTACTTGTAATTTGTAAAGGTAAGTTGTTTTTGTATTTGCAAGATTAACTGGAAATATGTTAACGTTAACATCGATAAGCTAAATACGGGCACACATTCAACATTGTGATTGAATTAGTGACTAGTTAGGGTGATAGGGACAGTTTGAAGGAACAGGAAGTTGGGCTTATCTAGCATCTACGATAGACAGTCAGTAAGTTAAGTTCTTACCAAACCGTGTCTGTTGGGTTAAACATAGCCGTGCGGTTAGACTGACTAGCAGAGTGAATGTTAATAATGTCCACTTTTGGAGTCTGGTTGAGCGATCCATGTTTAGTTTTCAGAGTCAAAAGAGTATGAATTTGATAATAATGATTTGATATGTTGTAGGTTAAATTATTTGACATGAAGATAATTGGTTAAGATATAAATGACAAACACTTGATAAGCGTTAAATGTGTGTGTGGGTGGGATATTTACGTGCAGTCAGCTGTCGAAAGTGGTTTACCACACCACGTTTGATTATGTCAGTACTTTAACTTTCAAAGAGGGTAGAGTAGGAGAGAATAAACGATTTATTTTTAAAATGTTAAACATGAGCACCGACCGTCTCAACCAGTCTCATCTCAACTAATTCATTAAAGAAACGTTTTAGTCTCTACAGCAGCCGCAACAATTTAATTGATGATGGTTACTGGCTGGTGTGGGTGGACCAGCGTCAAGTGAGCTTGGACTGACGCAGCATGTGATGTCACATGTGGCATGCATGTTGTGTGTAGGATGTAGTAGTAGTAGTTATCTTGTATGCAAAGAAGATGATGAAGAGTTGAGAGTCAGCAGTCATAGTTTGACAGTATAAGGGTAAGGGCAAAGGTCGACACTTATAAAAGTTTGCACATATTGTCATCTAAATACTGGTTTGCGTGATGAGGGAGGATATCATGAGTCATGACTCACTTTTAGAATTTTATGTTTATTCTAAATGATATAATAATATAATTTTTCATTTAGGTTTACGATCTAATCTATGATGAACGATCAAATCAATTGTATTGACTCAATAGGTGTCTTGGTTTTGTTTATACTGTTATACTGTTGACTAATGTAGGTACGTTCATAGGGGGGGGGGGGGGGTTGAT
>JAHZNA010005244.1:0-10802 GCA_027743935.1 Sinodicranocentrus sp. ZH6 | reverse complement strand
ATTTACTTTAAAGATGAAGCACCCTTTCCTTCAAATTGCGAGCTCATAGGCAAGCATTTTCTAAAGAGAAAAATATGCCACGAAATGCGAGATTTTTATTCGCCCCAGTAAGAATTTTCACCTCAAGAAATTCCCTGATATTAAATTAATTAAAAGTACGTCCAACATTGTTAAGGTGGATGCGGAAGAAGCTGGAAAACAAAAAAAGTTTCAAGTGGCTAATTCAATGTTTACTTTGGGAATATCCATCAAACTCTTGAGCCAAGTGTTAAGTAGAGAGGAGCACATACACAGAGCGTGGTATATTTTTCTGCAACTTTTTTTGCTAAGCCTTATTTTTCTAAGTCTTATTGTAGATGATGAGGATCCTTTTCCTCGACACATTTTTCCACTTGCGAAAATAAAGTTAGCAGAAAAATCTCAGTGAGGAGAAAGGCAAGGAGAGAAAATAGAATCATTCATTCTGTTATTTTTTTCCCTAGAAAAGTAGAGCAACCAGGAGCCCCTCGACACGACCCATCTTTAACCTGGTACATTTCTCATCCATTTCTTTTCGGGGTCACATTCCCTCCACCTTTATCATCCATTTTCCCACATTTTCCTCGAAAGTCGTACGCACCGCATATAAATTACTGTCGTGGAAGGAATCCACACTTTTTTTATTTTTCACATCCTCCTCAAGCACTTTACTCACTCTTGGAGAAGAGTCTGGAGAGTTGAAGAGGAGAAAAAAATCCAAAATCTGAGAATGCTTTCAAGACTTGACGACAGAGCAAAGATATCAAGAACACCTGCGCTGCTCATTTTCCCCAAACTGGTTTTTAGATTTTCTTCCAGTAACTCCGTCTGGACAACAAAATCTGACTTTCCTATTTTTCCACTTGGTTATTTTCTCGTGAGCGAAAATCACCCCGCCATTTACGCAATAGTTTCATTCCTTGTCTGCTACTAGGAAGCAGCTGGTGTCAACCTCGACTTTGAGATCGAACTTGAACAAAATGAGAAAGTCTAGAATCCTTTTCTAAATCTGGACAAATTTTCTCTAATGAATTTAATCACTTTCTCTTAACAAATCCTAGAGTAGAAGAGAAAAATCCAAGAGTACACACACACCCTTTACAACCTCAAAACATCGGTTGGTTAGTTGTTAGTTAGGCGAATACTCATTCAAGAGGAAAGTCAATTAGACAACTTTTTTTCCAAAGAACTCTCCCTTACTTTCCCTTTGGAAAGTCTCAGCCTTCTCTATCATTTTCATTCATTATCATTCCACCCAGAAAAAAAGCCATAAGCGGTGGAAAAAGTAAATGAACAAAGTGGATCTAATATGTTAAACTTTTTCCCAATGAGGATGAAAGCACGAGGAAAAAAGTCCTATCTTTTTATGTCTACATCGCCTCCAGCATTTTCCACAGAACTCGACACGCTCCCTGCTCAAACTTCAAACATGAATATTTACTTATTTTTTGTACATTTTTTTCTCTCCATCCTCCAAATAGAGAGTCTGAAAATCCATAGTACAGCAACTTGTAGAATTTTTGTTCGAGTTAAACATTTAGTTTTTGTGCGCTGTAACCCCATTTTCATTAATTAATGGCAATTTGTCATCCTCTTTTCTGAGAAGAAAAAAACTTTTTTTATTCAGGATTAGCCTTCCTCGAGAAAATAACTGTTGCTGTGTATTTTCTCTGTAGGGAAAGCCAAGATGTCTATATATTAGAGAGTGTTGACAGGAAAGGAAGCCGCAAGGGAAGAGAGAAAAGTGGTTGAAAATGTATGCATACTTTGTACACCTCCATATTCCTTGATCTTCTCAAGCAACAAATCATGGTTTTCTATCCCTCTCCTTTTCACCCATTCATTTTGGAAATGAGACTCATCCTAAAACCGCATAGAGGAAATGTACCAAAATGCATGACTAGTTGGGAGTACAAAAGGAGAAAAAAAGAATACATTCATTTACCAGGGGAAAAGCCGTGTTCACTATTTTTTCTGGATAAAATCCCATGAAAAATTCATTCCATATTATTACCACCTCTTTGAATTCTCATGAAAAAGGAAAAGCGGGAGAGAAGAGAAAAGCAGTTGAAAAAACCGCAAGAGCTCTTTAGACTCGTGTATACTTTTTCGAGGAAAATCCATTCTGGAGGAAATGCTTTGAGATAAAATAAGGGAGAAAGAGAACAAGGGAAAAGTGAATATTCATTCTAATTAAAGTTCAGTTAATGAATGAGGATATAGGAGGGAAAGTGCTAATTAACTAAATCTCCAACCACCACACACACAACCATTATCATTAACTATCACTAGAGGAAAATGTGTTCCAACCCTTTTTCATTATTATCAGAATATGGGGTTTTGTAACTACAGCTTTTGCTTTTCGGATAATAAGCCAGCTTTAAAGCAAAGGTGACCTTTTTGAGTTGAGGATTACACTTGGAAAATTGAGCTGTCACGGATTGAACCTCCCTAATCTCATAAAGCTGCAGAAAAGTGTCATCCTATTTTAGTAGTTTCACAAATGGGGAGAATGAAATCGATAAAATTATTCGGAAGCTTGGAAAACTGTGGATTTCAAGAGAAAGTTTATAAATTGAAATTTCAAAATATTTCCCGCCTTTTCCATGCTCTAAAGGGAAGAGTGACTCGAAGTGGTAATTACCAAACTTCGTTTCGTCAAGTGAATTTACGCTGATGTCAGTCACTAGTCCTTTGCTCATTTGCAGTTACAATTGTATATTTTACCAAGATCTTTTGGAAAAAAGAGTTAATTCAAAAATGTTCCTAACGCACAATCTCCTCACGGAATACATACATATTCTAAATTTCTCAAGACTAATCCCGTATTGTCCTGTAATCCCATTCGAATGGGATGGAATTTCCACACGGTTTCGCATGTCGGGTAACAAACATGTTGCCAAAATTCAGGGAATAGTAATTTCCATAATATGCTTGGCTCTGGGAATAGGGGCGATTATGCGAATATTTGAAAATGAATCGAATTTGGTATTCAAGGTTCAATCCGTTTTCATGGGAGGAACGCTACTGTACTATGCACATAACTTTTGGTGCTTTACGGATAAATCTGAAATTGTTGTTCAATTTCTGAATGGGATGATTGATCTGGAAAAAACCTTCCTGCGGAGTAATTTTAATTTTAATGGGAAAATACTTTTAAAAGTATTTCAATTAATCAAATTTAATTTGTTTTCCAGATAGAGTCCAAGTGCCAATCAATTTGGAAACGAAAATTGTGAAACTGATGTCCAAAGTATTTAAATACTCTGGAAAAATCGTTCCTCCTGTTCTCGGCCTAGCTGCGTATCTCGAACCAACAGCTGCTACAAACATTTTCTCCATAGTCATCGGCCATCATGAAAATGTTTCAATTTGGATTTCCATTCTCGGAATAATTGTCAACATCACAGTATGGTACTTCATTGCTTCTCTTGGAAACCTTTCCGCGACTCAAATGCTTATCTCATTCTCAAGCATTCAATCCAACTCAGAATGCTTTCGCAGGTTGAAACCCCTCAGCAAAATGACTTTGCTTATTATTATTTTTAAATCTTCAAAGCGTAAAACTTTTTCTCATTGCAGATTTCTCCGGAACTAAAATAACCGTCACTATTTGCTCACTTACAGAAGAGTACAAATCCTATGGAACCTCTTTAACAACTGTCATTCCTCAATTCTCCTCCATCTCCTTGTGTACTCGAGTCATTCCCAAATCATGACAACCTACTTGCTAATCTGCACCATAAACGGAGCCTTGCATCTGCCTCTACCTTCATACATCTTGGCATTGATTGTGATTTGCAACTCGTTATTAGTCATCATTGGGCTATTCTCGTGTGCATCTTATGTGCACTCAACTTCCCTCCAGGTAAAAGACCACCTTGCCCGGAACAATATTGGCATCATCGGAGGAAAAAAAGAATATAAAAGGTTTGTTCGCTCTATTCCCCCTGTAAAAACAAAGCTTGGCTGTTCCAACTTTGTAGAAAAGGAGACACCTCTCAAACTCCAAAGTTTTACTATTCTGCGTGTCGTCGACTTGCTTCTTTTGGATAATCATTAAGTTACATATAGATATATATCCCCCATTTCCTCAAAAAACTATACCTATTAGACTTTGCAGAAAACTTGCTTCATCCACCAACAGGGAAAAGTCCTTTATCATAATCTCCTCCTTAGAAAAACCCATTCCTTCATAGAACGAAACTAAAAATCCCATATTTTTCTCCACTCCTTTCACCGACATATTTTTCTCAGAAAAATCCTTGCGAATTGTATATACACAAGCCTAAATATTTTTACTTCATCTCCCCCGCTTTATCCAGAAGCAACTAGAAAAAGTTGGTAGAATTGAAGAAAAAGAAAAAAACAAAAAAGGGAAAAATACACGATTTTCCACTTGACTGTCTCCATGTTTCATCAGTATACAATATTACATATAAGTTTTTGTGTATGTGTACGCTCCTCACTCTTTTTCTCGTGTTACGCAAGCCAAAACTAGAATTCTCTGTAGAGCAGAAAAGAAAAAAACCGACTAGCTCACTAACCACCAGCAACTTCTTGTTTTTCCCTGTAACTCAAGATGCTGGTTGATGTGGAGAAAGTCAAAATGTCGGATTAGCATGTTCACGTGAAATAATTTATCAGTCGAGGGAATTCCCCTCTCCATCTTCAACTCTTCTAACGCTGTCTATCTGTTCTGCACCTTGCTTTATTTTCCTCACACAAAAAAATATAGTAATAAAAAGCATGAGACAAACTCTCTCATCATCATCACCAACTTTATTTCTTGCCTTGTTTCCGAAAAACATAATGTTGATGCATATAAAAACCCTCTATCTTCGTTAAACATAATATATCCAGAGAAAAATATAAGTCAAGATGAATTCCTTCCGTGCTTCCTTAATCTAAATGCAGTTTACATGATAGGCAATATATCAAAATCCTATCGTATCATCATCATCCTCATCACAAGCTAAAAAGAAGGAAAAAAGCTTATTGGGAAAAAACTTTTATCCCTCAAGCTCCTTTGCACGCACACGCGTCTACATGAAAACGACTACAACTTTATCAAAAAAAACAAGACGATGAAAAGTACCTTTTTGCAATTCTCCATTTTGACTTGCATGCATGCACGCACAAATCATCATCATCGGTAGTCATATTGAACGTAAAAAAATTTCCATTTCCAAAGCATGTGCGGAACTAGATGGGAAAAAGCCATGCACGATTGGTAATCGATCTTTTTTCCCCAATCCTTCTCCCAACTTTACATAATCTACTAGCCGGAAAACGACTAGAGAAAGCATTACAGAGTAAAGGCCAAGGCTTTTTCACAACTTCCGCATTTCACGAATAAAGTTAGCTATGCTGTTTTTAGAATCCAACTCGTCCATCTTTTCCCCTAAACAAGTGCCTTTGAAATGATGATGCATGGATTTACACTTGCTGTGTATTATGCATATGAGAGAATCTCGCTGAAAAACAGTTTTCTCTTTTTCTAACTCTCTTTCTCCTCACTTTAGTCAAAAGGAGAATCTTTTAAAAACTCTAATGCCTCCTGAACATAGAAAAGGCATATGCTCTAAAAGAATATATTTTCTCTACAATCCTCAGAAAAGCTAGTTTTTTTCCTAAAACTAATGCTTTATACGATAAAGTAATATCTCCCTACTTTCACCCTTTTCTCAAAGTTATATTTTTTTATTGGAAATAAAAAGCAACAGAGAGTTAGTTCTCTGAAAAGAAAAACTTTTTCCCCTGTCTTTTTTCTCTCTTGCACGATTTTAGTTGCACTTTTTGCCAGATAAATGGTTTTCGAGTAGTGACTTGGGGAAAAAACGTGTCGAGTTGTTGAGCATTGAGCACTTCTATACACTGCACTGAACTGGAATGAACTCCACTCAACTGGCTTACTTACATAATTCACCCTGTCCCATCCCGTCCTCCTTTTCGTGTGAAAAGAAAAAGACGGAAAAAGAGAGAAAAGGCAACACACAAGGTAAAAGAGTAAACCTAGCCGCTTTTTTATATATTTTCTCAACTTTTTTCTTCTTCACAAAGAACAAGTTTTTCTATCAAGAAAACACGCATCATCATCATCCTCGATGGTAGCCTTGTATCGACATTTATTCTTTTGATAGCCGCACATACCTTTTACACGTATTATGTCCCTTATCTAGACTGTTATTGTTGTTGTTCAATAAAAAGAGGAGGGAACAACACCCGAAAAAGAAGAAGCCACATTAGCCCTATTTACTATTTTTCACATTATAAGCTATAGATATATGAAAATTCGTATATATAATCTGGACTGGGAGTTTGACAGTGAAAGTGAGAGTAGCCTTAGCAGGAGAGAAATAGGTGGAGAAAGAACATGAGAGGAAAAAAATGAAAAAGTACGCAACTTGCTTTTTATAGCTATTTTTTACATTATGCACAACTTTTATTATGCATTGACGCGGTTTCCTTTTTTCTCAAAGTTTTCAATCTCTCTTCTTTATTTCTCTTGGGGAAAAAGAATATGCACTCAATGAGCTATATAGTGGAATATTGTGACTGTATTTAATAGGGAAAGCTGGTGGAAACGAAGTGAACCGAACTTCCTACCTATTTTCCCCAGGACCGCCTTTTGTCAGCCTTTGAAGAAAAAAATGAATACATATTTTTCAAAAGAAAGGACACATGAGGAAAGAGACTTATATTCGTATACATATTCTTGCTTGGTTCAGGTTTCAACTTGACAGCGTCTTTAATGGACTGCTCGATTTGCACTTAATAATTCATTTCATTCCTCTCTCGTCTTGTGTGGGCGAGACCATTGAGTTTATTAATTTAGTGAGGATTTTGATCGATGATGCAAAAACATCCCATTCATTTAGAGAAAATTCACATTTTTGTGTGATTTATCGTGAAATTTGAGAAAAAATTGGGAACACTTGTGAATAATTTGATTTTCTAGGTTGGTCCTCCTTCAGAATTTATTGCTGGGTTTGATAACGATGTAAAATTTGATAGGTACATCCTTTCCAACCTCACAATGTCCTACAAAAATTGTTCCCTTTTGAAAAAGAAATCCAGTGTAATAAATGACGGGAGACATAATGGGAACTCATTCTTTCTCCAACCTTTCAATCAGTGACTTTCACTCTACTTTATCATAATCATCATGAATAATAACTTGATGTTTCATCATCGCCATATCGTCCTCTCAAAATGGACATTATATTTTCTCTTCTCTTTTTAAAAGCATTTTTCTCATACTTTACCAATTTTTTTAAGAGAAAATACTACCCTGTTCTAGAGCACTGTCAACAAGCTCATTTTTCAAAGCACTTTACTTTTTTTCATAATAAAAAAACTCAAATTCTTTTCCTCCACACTCTTCTTCAGGGAGCAACGCACTTGAAGCACGAGACCATTATCAGATATTTAACACAGCTCGAGTCAACTTGGCATCAAAATGTATCACCTTGCGTAACTCATCGTTTAGATAAGAACACCATCAACTCTCGTTGCGCCTTATGATGAAAACTATAGTAAACTCGTAACGACGAAAGTGTATCCCATATTCCAACAAGCCCACCCAGGACCTCAAGAGTCAACAAGCAATAAACTCAAGGAAACAACGAAGAAGAAAAAAAGTCTAAGAGCTTCTCCATTTTTTCTTCTAGCTAAATTATTACATCAGTCAAGTCAGCATCCATCCTTTTTTCCTCCTTAAAAGCTTTACACGAAGATGCCCGCTTCTTTTTACAACATAGTTTACAACTTGTGTTTTTTCAGTTGAAGATGTTGTTGGACTTGTTCTTCTTTCTGAGAAGGAAAAAAATCCGACCGGAAAGTGAATTTCCTCTTTTCTTTCTCCAGACTATATATAAGTTGATTTTTTTTTCTCTCGTATTTAATAATGATGGCGGTAGAGAGGACGTAGACACGTCATATGTTTACAATATGATTAGAACTAGGGCCTTCTTTTTATCTAGATATATTCATTTTTTCATCATTTTTTCCTCGAACATATTGGCATTTTTGACTCGAGGCGAAAAATACAGTAGCTTGATGAAAACTGGATAAGAGTGATTTGTGAGTGCTCAGGATTTATTATCGACAATGACTACATTATGGGACTTGGGGACTTCTATATGTACGTTACTCAAAGAGATTCTTCCCCAAAATGTATAAAAGAGGATGAGATATTTTGTATTTGAGAATGGCCAAAGGCTCTTCCTCGCTTGAGCAATAATCTTTTCTGAAAAACGACGTAAGCAAATTTTTTAAGGAAGGATATCATCTCTCTTTTGGAAAAGTATTCAAAGAAATATCGCCTGAGGTTTGGAACATAGAGAGAGATAAGTGAAGACGGATTTTTTTGAAAAATATACCTAGTCCTGAAAAGCAGCGCTTTTTGGATTTTTATTTTGGTGAAGCGATAACACAAAAGGGAAAATGGAAAGTAAGCTATTCTCAAGGAAAGTTATTATGACAGTTTATCTAATCAGGAGAAAGAATATTGGGCAATAACCGAGAAAAAAAGGTTTTTTTACGTGCCCTTTTAATGAGAGTCATTCTGAGGGAGATATGTACTTTGGTTTTTAGTATTGCTCTGGTCAGATTTTGATGATGACAACTAAATGATTGGAGACACAAGAGGGAAGTGATTTGTAAAAAGAAAACAACTTTTTTTACTGCTTCCCTCCAATTACCCACTTTACCCGAATGGGTCAAGTAGACTGTAGTAAACAAAAAAAGATGCAGTTTATTTGCACATTTTCTCCTTCTGCAAAAGAAACACCGCTTTCTTTATAAAAATGCATGACAATTATAATTATTATTACAGTAAGAGAAAAAAAGTTTCCACGTGGGGTTCCACCCAAAATGCGTACAAAACATTCAGCCTGCCATGTTCATGAAAACATTCCCGTTGAAAAATGACAAGAAATTGGGCAACTTTTTTTTATTGTAGCTATTACACCAACTGCTCATGTGTAACCTAAAATGGGTATAATACTCTTCTATTATTATTATTCGTACAATTTTTCCTTCTTCTAGTTTCCTTCCAAGAAATAGGAATGCGTAATGCTTTCATCCTTGTCCTACAAAATGGTGGGGATGTGGTTTCCCTAAAGATACTTTTATAACGAGTCTCTTACCCCCCACCTCTAAATATTATACGTATATAGTTTCCAGAAAAAATTGCATTTCTCCCCTTATTTCATTTCTTATCTTTCCACTGAAATGATTATTAATAACAAAGCGAGAAAGACGGGATTGGAGAAAAGAAAAAAAACGCAAGAGAAACACAGCTCTCTCTCTCTACGTGTGTAATATAATGTGTAATGCAAACTCTCACAGAGCTTTAACCCCATTCCCCGTTCCTCTTTTGTGTTTGTACACCCAGAGCAACATTCCCATTCCTCCTTGACAATAATGGATACAAATGGATGCTTTTCCTCCAAAACTCCACGAGGATTTCCCCCTTTGCTCCACAATATTATTTTTATATGCTCTCATCTACTTCCTTCCAGTCTTCCATACACACATTTTCCAGCTAGGAAAGGAAGTGCAGAAAAAATGCAAGACAACTAAAAAATAACGGCGGGTCGAATTCCACTTTCCCCTTTTTAGAAAGTGTGTACATACCTCCATATATAATCCTTGATGACCAAGTAACAAAGTCAGTGTGACAGGGAATGCCGGATAGCAAGGGAAAGTGGAGGTGAAGGTGGTGACGGTGAGAGGGTGAACGACGACGACAATTCCCAACCCATTGTCCTTTTTTCCTCCTTTTACTTTCCTTGACAGTTTTATACTCGAAGGTATTTCTTAATAATTTTATTGCATGAGTGAGCACAAAAACTCTGGTTATTTTCCCCCCACTTTTTCCCCTTTTCACAAATACCATTATAATCATAACTGCCAGAGACAGTTGTTTTTTTCTCTCTGTGTTTTCAAAGAAACCCGAGCGAAAATAAAAATCTTGAAACTGGATAGCTTCCTCTTCTCAAGTGACAATCACTCCCATTCTCTTCATCTTCTCTTTTGCTCATATTAAATGCGTGGGAAAGTAGAAAGAAAATTGAAGTGACAAGACAGCTCTGGAGAGAAAGTGAATCCAAAAGCAAAACTCTTGCTTATGTTTCCCTTTTCTACTCTTCTCCCTCATTGTTTTTTCTCCAGAGTGGAGTCAAGTCTCTGAAAATGTGTATCCTTCTCTGAGACTGTGTCTACGAGAAAGGGAAAATTGTGACAGAGTAGTTGAGAGCCACTTTATTTGAATTATGATTTGGGAGCGTAACTCGAAACGGGAGAAGAGCCGTAAACTTTTTTCTGAGAGGGCTGCTTTTCCTCCGCAAAATATTTTCAGGGAAGGTTTATACATGTTTCCAGTTTGGCAAGAGATTTCCCATCATTTTACTACTCCTCTTGTGTTACACGGGCTTTTTGTTTTCCCAAAATGAAAGGAGACACCAGACATGGGAAGCATCCGAGGAAAGATCCGTCATCCTGATATGAGGGCAAAAGTACACAGCCGAGACCGATTTTACTTTCACCATCGTTAAAAGCTTACTATCTCGGATGGAGCTTTGTCGTAAATGCACATCGACATCAGCATTACGTGTGATGTGTTCTCGTTCTCCATATTTCCTATTTTTTGTATCTCATCCCACCAGCATATATACATAGGTACTGTTTATTTACTTTTTTCTTTAGTCCTCCACCTCCCCTGTTTTGAAAGATATGGGAGATCCCATAAATGCTTATATATAAAAAAGAGTTTTCCC
>JAHZNA010005243.1:0-17075 GCA_027743935.1 Sinodicranocentrus sp. ZH6 | reverse complement strand
TCTAGCACCTTTAAGTAGAGTAAAGCCCTCTACCTGATGAAGCCGGCTAGGCTGAAACGCATTCAGTAAATTAATTTTGCTGCTAGAAATTCGTAGCTTAGCTACGATGGCTCTTCTAGTTCTATATAAAGACTTTCACAAAGTTTTACGTATCGTTTTATGGACGAGTTGAAGGGGGGACAGTGACTTCGCTTTACTGTCACACTTGGAAAAAAATATTAGTCATTAGTTAGTCGGGGAGTCGGTGTGATTTAAATAATGTTTCTCTTTTAAAGGTAAATATGTTAAAATCAATAAGTGTCATTATTTGCAAGCGTCCCTTCCTTCGCCATGTTTTTTTCGATATCTATCTATCTATCTAAAAATCTATCTATGAGGAAAAATGGTATGCAATCCAAATTTTAATTATAATGAATTTAGGTTAGAGTCGCTTGCAAAAAAAGGAACTAACGAATGTTGTAATAGTTATACCTTTAAAGGGCAATTTCCTCAACTTGATGTCAAGTGAAGTTAATCGAATGCAGCAGGCAGAAATTGAATAAACATATGCATGAGAATCTTCAACGCAAAATGTGTCGTTGGAATGGCACTACCTCTACATATTTTTATATTGGAAACGGCAGTTATTGTGTTCGAATGAAGGGCTTATTTTTCACACGACATTGCATGCAGCTTCAACTGTACCCCTTTCGCACAAACAAAATTAAACTTAAATAGCAAATAATAAATGAGTTGCGCAATCACACTCGGCATTGCATGCAAGTAATAACTTTTAAATCTCAGGTTGTTGTGATCGTCCTTTCTGAGCTATTTAAGTTGACTTTGGCAAACTTAACAAACTGACATACCGACGATGAAATGAAAGGATGAGCTCGTACCATTAACACTTATTCAAGGCTTACTAATGTAAACTATTTGCTGTTTCCATTGCTTTTTAATAGCAATGTTTTATTTTCCAACCATATGTAAACTTGCATATAAAACTTGAGCCTATAGGTAAATGTATCCACTATTTATTTAATTGTTTAGCTGTCTGTTTATTATTTAGGAAATCTCCTTAGTTTATTCATCTAGGTTCACTTAAATAAATACTGGATAAGGTATTCATCGACAACTGGAAAATCATTAAACAACAATTTTGATGCTAACAAAAATAAACTGGGAACTTTGGGCGATTTCTTCTTAGCGAAAAGGGCTATCATTTTAAGCCTAATCGGGCTAAACCCCAGCCATGAGGGAAAAACGTTCGAAAAATATGTTGTATGCTTTTGGTCATGCAAATGATCCGACCCAATAATGCCTTATCTTTAAGTCAAGTCAACATCTTCCCTGGAATATATTTTTTTTTAGCTCAATCGATCTATCGGTGGGTAGAAGAAGGGGTAAACATTTTATGCACGAAAGGTGAACTATTTTCCTAGGTACATTTCAGTTGCACATATTTACAACTGCGTTACGGCACATTTATTTTTTCATTGAATTAAATGAGAAACAATAGCCCATTCAGGCCCATTGATTTACGCATGTGTTGGCAATGAGCCAAACTTTATGAGTTTAGATGTATGAGCTGGATTATAAAAGGAGCAGTAGTTAAAAAGTAGTCAATTCAATACTTTTCCATTTTAAATAAACTGAAAAAATAAAAAATAAGGTAACTGTTGAATATTAAGTAAAATATGTAGCATCATAATACAGTATGCCCAATTGTTATAATTTCATTTTTTAACAAGCCATGAAAATAGAATACATTTTAGAAATTCGCAGCTTTGCGATGAATATGTCAATGCAATAGTTTTTCCCAAAATCTTACGTTTTTCATATTTTTATTGCGTTTGCAAAGAAGCTTTAAGAATAACATTCATACATCACAAGATAGTTACAATTAACTTATGAACCTACACAGCCTACATGATATGATATTTTCTTCCGACCATTTTTGCTTTGTCTTCAATGTTTTCAATGGTTCATCATGTTATGATTCTCGCTACCCCCACGTGTTCGCACTAATTTAAATGCCGAGAGTTAATTCTGTTGTTTGAGAGACTTTAAGGCTATGAATACGGGAAAAGTGTGGAATAGAAAATTGTGAGCTTAGTTTTGTAATTTCCGAATCTAATAACTTTATCAGTTTTAGGTGGAAACAATGGATACATCTTTGAATGGAACTTCTGAGCCAACTAATCTTAGGTTAGAAGGAGTTTCAGAGCTTGAGAAGAATGTTGAAGAAGGAACTCCGTTTAAAATAATGTCTTGGAATATCAATGGTATGAGAACAATTAACATGCCGGATACTTTGAAGCAGCTCAACTGTTCAATCTTATGTGTTCAGGAAACGAAATTATCAAGTAAGATTTTTTTGATTTGTACTTATTTATTTGTGTTTGATTGTAAACAATGTACAGAGTCTTCAGTTTTTAAAATATTGTCATAACTGTAATAATTTTAACGGCATTTAAATAGGAAAGCAAGTGGATCAATCCCAAGCCATGCCACCTGGTTATTCATCCTATTTTTCATTTAGTACTAACCGTATTGGATATTCTGGTAAGAGTTGGTGTGTTTTGCTACCTAGTTTTTGCGTTTCGATGTAATCTTTACTAATGGTTCAAGAATTTATTCATCGTAGTGTTATGTTCGTGATAGGCGTGGCCACCTTCTGTCGAGATGCTTGGACGCCAACTAAAGCAGAAGATGGCCTTTGTATGACTCAATCGTCGGAATCTCTACGAGAAGTAGGTTGCTATCCAGGATTGGATTTGGAGGAAACAGCTCATGTAAAATTTGCTAATATGGACGGGAGAACGGTGACCACGCAACATGATGTGAAGGTTTGTAACTTAAAATGGCGAATGTCATAACTTAAGACGCAACATGGAGGTTATTAATATCGCATTATTTTTTATTTCTATTCAGTTGCCTGACGGAACCACACGACCACTTACCGTTATTAATGTATACTGTCCTAGGCTTCGGGATGATCCTGAGGATCCTACAAATAATACTGACTTTAAAAGGACATTTCATGATTTGCTGCATCGGCGAGCAAAATTATTAGTTGAAGCGGGATCGTTTGTATTACTACTTGGGGATATAAATATTGCTCATCGCATGATAGATCAAAGTGATATAACAGACCCGAAGGTAAATGAAGATGATAACGTAAAGGGCGTTTGTTGAAAAATGCTCTCATGTGAAAAACTAAAATCATTGTGTTATTTTGTAGAAATTTATCGTCCATGAATTTCGCGAGTTGGTCAATGATTTTCTACGAGAATCAGACCAGTGTGGGTTCGTTGATACTTTTCGATTTCTTCATCCGGATCAAATGTCAGCATTTACCTGTTGGTGTACAAGATTAAATGCAAGAGAAAATAATTACGGTGCTCGTATAGATTACATATTTGTGGATAGAGAACTAGCAAAGTTCTTGGAAAAAGCAGAAATACATCCCAATGTAATGGGCAGCGATCATTGTCCGATATCAGCCACGTTTCATTCAATTCAGTGCGTTCCAGAATCTATCCCACCACCGTTGGCTACAAAACACTATCCAGAATTTTCTGGACAGAAAAAATTGAAGGAATTTTTCCAAGCCCCTTCAAATTGTGCATCTAATATAGTTAAAGTGGATAAAAGTAGTGCCAGTGCTTCTAAGAAAAGACCAATTGAATCTCTCGGGGTTGTTAAAAGCCAAAAGTCAAAACGTGTACAAACTAGTTTAAGTAACTTTCTTATTTCGTATTCAAAGCCAAAGCCAATGTCTATAAATTCGGAATCTACTACCTGTATGAAGTCCCAAGAGACACAAAAACTTTCTAATGAAGATGGATTTGTAGAACATGAAAGATCACAAAGTAGTTCTTCAACTGCATGGAAATTATTGATGAAAGTGCCAGAAGCGCCCCTCTGTTCAGGGCATCAAAAAGCTTGCGCAAGAAGGACTGTAAAAAAGAAGGGTGTAAACTTCGGTCGTCAGTTTTGGGCTTGTTCACATGGAGTTGGAAAAAGTGATGATCCTAATGCTAACTGCAACTTTTTTCAATGGGTGAAATCGACCAAGTAAATGACTTGACTATGTAAAATATATAAGCGATCAAATTAAATCAGTGAAATAGTAACACGATGGTTTGTGTATGAATGTGATTCAGAAGTATTATTATAAAGTTATTGACACGAAATTTGTACGCTTATAATTCAATTATTTTATACAAAGGAAATATTAAACTTATTTACACAAGTATCTGTACAATACACGACGAGAGAAAAGAATTGAATATTGCATTTTATTGAAATTTACATTTTACTTACAGGCTATTTATGATCTCTCGATATTAAAAATTGGGATAGTATGTTGGGTTCCAAGAAGGTATTTGAAACACAGGAATAAGCACTCCTGGCGGCGGAGGAGGTGGTTCAAAAAATTGATGAGGATAGGGCGGAGGGGGGTAACACATAGCTAAAAAAACAATAATATGTTTTAGCGATAAACTCTTGAATGGCAGATCGTAAAAGAAGTAGTAGTAACATGTGTGCACGAATGTCTATATTTAAATTTTTCATAAATGATTGACTAGACGTCAAACTAAAAACTTTCTAGAACAATCCGATTTCAACAGTTCGTCTGTCAGCGTTGAGTCCGTTGGGTAACGATAATTGACGTATGTAAAATACATCTTTAGTCAAATGTCAGCAAGTTTTGTCATTGGTTTACTTATATGTACGTGTGAAACCCTTATTTTATTAGAAGAATTGTTCATATTTATCATGCAGTTTACATATTCTGGTTTCAGACTTCGGATTTAAGCCCTATGTAAAACAGCATGTGTTGTTGATAGTTTGATAGATATTCTGATCGTGTGAGATTACAGCGACGGATGATAGGGATGGGGTAGTCGGTTAAGGACTTTATTAGATTGCGCTTAACTTTTAATTGTATTAGAAAATACCATTAGCCGTAGGTTCAGAACTCTACTACCCATGTTCGCAACCTTACCAGCAAAAACTACATTATCAAATTTAATTGGATAATGCGTAGGAATACTAATACAACAATTACAAACAGTAAATGATTTTATTTTCATTACAAGACCTAGCTATTCAATTAAATGGGTTGGGTCATCCTTTAGTGCAAGACACCGGTCTCTTAAGTTGAGCTAAATTTTTTCACTTTTAAATCATTTTTAGTTCGCCTAACATTACTTATTGCTCAACTAGGAATTTTTCATTCTGCTGAAGTAATATGATGGCAACATAGAACAGGATCTACGCATTTATTAAGCAGCGAAGCTCTTAATGAAATAGGTAATTCCGTGTTGTGTCGTTCTGCGTGTTATCGTTCCACAGCCTTAAAGGTTCAACTTTTTCAAATTATGCTTTCACCAATCAGTATAATGGGTTAATATCTCAACATCTATTACTTTTGAGCAAATTCCGTTAGGCCGTTATAACGGCAACAATTAACGGTGTCCAATTTTCAAACGACAACATATGCCGTGTAATATGTCATTCGAGAGCTTGTTTAAATAGTTAAGTCTATTGGTGCGTTTAGTTTTAAAGATTAAAGGTCAATAAAGCATTCAGAATAAGTAGCCGTACTAGATTCAATTACTTGTAGCGTTGAAATGGTAATGTCGTGGAAAAAACTAATTAAAGATTCGGATCCCTCATTTCTTAAAGTATATAAAGCACGCGTCGAAAGCTTTGAACTATTTTCCATAAGGAAGTGGTGGGCATGTATCTAAGCATGTCTGAAAACTTAAATTTCCCCGATTGAAAATTTCGACGATAGGAAAAGGTTTGAAATTCTTGTTCGTCCTACATATTTACTAAATGACAAGTTACCCATTGGGAAATATTAATTAGCTGTTACGCTATTTATTGTGCTATTCACATTAGTTTAAGTGTCCCAAACAAGCACAGAATCTGTGCAAACCCATATAAAAATGGAAAATTCCAGTGCACTCTTTGAAGGTGAGGTTCTGGCTGGTTGCTGAACCAAAAGTTATCAAGTAAATTATAACACGAGGTCAGATGTATAAGGTTTCTGATTCTGAAGTCAAACATTCTTACTTTCCCACATGGCAGCCCACATAGTATGTCACGTTTAAGGCGTTAAAAACTAGCTACATTCGATTTTGACGAAAACTAGGGGTTCCTCAGCCGTATTCAAAATCAAATGTATGAACTGACTTTTATCCAGAATACATCCAAATCATGATGGTGTTTAATAATATGTAAGATTTTGCCAAAGGCATCTTACCTTATGCAAGGTATATTATTATATTTAAACTTAAATATTGAAAAAGTGGGAATTTTGATTTTTTGGACATCAACGGACCTTCTTAGATTACAGGTGTACTACAACATTTCGAAATTATGTAAATAGTGATTTCTAAATTACTTGAGACGAGGTTTCAGAAAAATGCATCAAAAGTCTCCCAACTATATTTTCGGCTGAAGTGTGACTTATCAAACTCAGAACGGCTACTTATTCTGAATGCTTTATGTCAAAACAGCAATTTCTTTTTCACCATATGAGCCCTGAGCTCCTTATGTCCATCATATTTGTATGGTTTATAGGTTTTGAAATCCTGTCTTCGTAGGCTTTTGCTCTTTGTTGGAGAATAATTTTAAAACGAATGTCAGAGTATGCTGGGAGAACTACGAGATCCAATAAATCATGCAGTATTGTTTAACGATAGCAAACATAATTACCCCACATTTATACATGGATTCATCATTCATGTTGCTTCTGAAAACTTGAAGTTCATTAACACACATGGATAAGAGACGGCTGCAAATAGTCACACATGGATAAGAGACGGCTGCAAATAGTATCATATCATATGCTCATATTGCTCATATTTACGTCTCATTAGTATTAGCCAATTTCATCAGCATTGCATGAGAACAAAAATCATTTTCTGCGATGATACATAGGTGATATTATTCGCAGCAAAGTTCAGCTTCGATGCAAGAATTTAGCTTATTATGAAAACTCATAAATCCAATCTGATAATTGAAAGTAATGTAATGAATGTAGGGGTGAAAGATTTAAATCCGAGAAGGAAACCAGAGCTAATTAAAACCACTAATAATTGTCCGCAACACTTCACCACTTCAACTAGGTAATATCTAATGTCAGCATAGTCAGCAATTAGTTAAAACACACGCATACGATTATGTAGCCTATGAGTTCATTGCTACAGCAAAAATATAAATAAATTACGTTGGCTTTGAGCGCAGCAGGGTGGAGGAAAGCTGGCAGGTGGTAATCCGCCATAAAAACTGCAAGGAAACATAGGCTGTGGTGGAGGCGGAGGTGGTAGTGGCATATTCATTGCATGATACGTAGGTAAACTATAAGCTGGAGGAAATTCTTCAGGGTACAAATAATTGTTTTGCACTATTGAAGATGGAGATGGATGAAGATCAGCGTGGTTGTAAACCAATGGCTCATATCCATCTATCGTTTCATAACAGTTTCTGATAAGGGGTGGAGTTGGTACAACCGTTGACTGGAAAGAGGTTGCACTGCTTCTGAAACGCAGTTCCTTGAACTCATCCAACGTATGTTTTAAAACGTTGAAACCCCGGTTGCTTTGACGAACCGACATTTCCCATTCTTTCTGATAAACTCGATACAGCGCTATAGCAGCTTGAGCATCAATAATCTGTGAACATAGTTATAAAACATAGTTTTCAACTATATGATTCTACATTACAATTATACATAATTCGTTTGGAGAAAATTACACTTCCAATAATACTCCGATAATAGTATATTAACTTACAGAGCTATGTTCGCCTTGTTGAATATCCACACCTAGAAGTTTCTTCACTAACATTTTTAGTTTTGGAGTCTTGCTTTGTAAAATTTTCTTAAAATATCTAGGAAACCATTCGAACAACAATATTTTTAATTCGAATCGGATATAGTATGAAACAAGAATGAGCATTAAATAAATAAATACTTACACAGCTGTATCTCTAGTCCTAGCCTTAGGATGAGAAAGATACAATACGGAGAGATCAGACTTCAAACTATGTCCGACCAATACGTGGCTTCGAAGAATATCCGACACTTCCTTAGCCACGATAGGAAATGGAGTCGCTGAACAAAAAATAAAAATAAAATCATTAAAAAAACCTGGCAATGTGAAAGAGAACGAATTTATACGTTTATTCGCTGAATAAATTACCATTTCTCAGATCAGTTTCCCGAAATCCCAGTATCCATTGTAAACTCCTGATGAGCCGGTGTAATTGGCGTGCATAATAATCCATAATGATTATAATCGAAAAAACCAAAATCGTTAAGTCCCCCTGGAGGTAGTTTCTTTAAGAGGAACCGATTCGGGGATCCTATATTCTGAACCCGTTCAACTGCTCTAGAAAAGCGGTCAGATCTCTTGGTTTCAGGTAACTGAAAAGAAAAAAATAACAAAAAGAAAAAATCTAACTTACAGTTGTACAATAACTGATAACAGATGATATTTTTTTCTAATGATTTCAATTATTTCAAAAACAACTACCCCCAAAGCTCTAAATTCCAGCTTTACTTTATGAGATAACCCATCTCCCCCTTCTGCGCTTTTAGCTTCACATTCAGTTTCCGATGATGCTTCAGACATTGTACTAAAATGTGACGAACTTTGACCCCCCGGAGATAAGCTGCGAGATCTGTCGCACGATGGTAAACTTTGAAACACTCCCACCACTGGGTAATAAGTTTCCCGTTCGATATCACACATTACAGCAGCTGGCTTTAGAAACGGATTTCTTGACAATTACGATACTACAAAACAGTACAATCATAGTCCTCCAATAAAAATATCGTTATGTCGTAAGTAACAAGTTTCACAAATTGTAATTCATTACATATGCTCAACACATGCACACTCAATCCAATTGTGTTTAATGCATAACGAAAATGAGTAATAATTTCAGTAAAATTTTGTAACCAGCCTTTTATTTCCAGTGTATACCAGAAAGATCCTCAGCAACGAGAAAAAGAATTTTGCTTGCTTTGCAACACTGGCTGGCGGTGTGTATGTTACGCAAGTGGAAGAGGAGAGAGAGGAACAAAGATACTTAAAAATGCACTCCACTTACACCTCACTGTTGAAAGTACGACAGACAGATGGAAGAAAACGGATCACGGCGCTGAAGCATGCTGCAGTTTCAAGATGATCAGTTAGATCTCGCAGGTTTACCAGCTACTTTAATAACGCTCAACTCCAAATGACCCTTGTGTAATAAAATGTCTTTAAACTGATATCTTCTTCTGTGGTGGTAATGATAATTGTCTGGTTTCATGGTAGCATTTGCGGGATGCTGGTGCCTTTGTGTCGTCGCGGTCGTTGGTAAATATTTTGCATGGTATTCAAATTAAGAGTTGAGTTGTTGATTTGACTCTTATGTGGTGCATACAGATTACAGATATATTATGCTTTCATTTCTTCTCATGTGTGACTATGTCTGATTGCCTAAGTGTTGTTGCAGGTACTTTTCTACGCTTCTCTTGTAAAGCTGAGTTGTGACATTAGAATATTTGTAAATCTGGCAATGAAGGACGGTCTTTGGTATTAAGGCATCAATGCAGTATATGTGTTGCTTTTTGTAAGCTGTTATCTTTATCTTTAAAGTTAGGGATTCCATGTTTATTCATAGCTGTAAATGTTCATTTGCTTCATATAAAACGCTCCATGTAAAGCCATTACTGGTCATGATATTGTCCATTTTATTTGTCACAAGATTAAAATATGTTATTCTCGTGCGTATGACTTGGCTTGTCGTAAATCATTGTATTACTTCCTTCCTCCAACTTCTCTTGCTTGTACCACTTCGCCCCTTAAAACTGTTCCGTGCAGAGATATATTTCCATTTATTCCAGCCTTGTGTACTCACTACTCACTTCCAGCTCTAGTCATTTTTCTCTTTGTTCGTCCCTATTACACAAAAGTCAAGGAATTGCGTTCAGCTCTAAATTCGTAATGCATTCACTCACGCATGATGACATTTTTATGACGTTAAAACCACTTCAAGATACTTTTCCTTTGTAACGATCAAGTTGTGTAGAGGAATCAGGCTTCAGTGGAGGTTTTACCTCTGATATACACCATTGTATTGCTATGTGGCTCAATTTATTGCAACAATTCCAAAAAAGTAAATAGTAAAGCGGTAAATGATTGCGAATTTTGGACAAGCACGAAATATTACGCACTTGTTCTCTTACAACTAAAGCCCTTTTTCAGTTTTCTTGGGAAAAGGGAACATGATAAAAGCCATTCTTATGAATGTATGACAAGTATGCATTGAAATTTTATCTGATATGGCTGCTTTTACTCCTCATCACCCCGCTCGTTTTCTTTCACGCCTTCTCATCTTCTTTTCTCCGTAATTCATTTTTATTGCTAGTTTTCCTTAGATCTCGGCAAGGGTAAAGTTGAAAGAATGAAAGGAGCGGGGGGAAATGCTATTCGTATGTATCTTTCAAGAGTGTATCATTTCATTGGGCAATGACTAAAAGCATACAAAACTGGGTAAATGGGCAAACTTTGGACTTGAGACAACACAAGATCAAATGCAGTCTCAAAGAGGACCAAAAAAGCAAGTTTTCGCATCAACTAACGCGATTTTAATATTGTTTCTTTTTGAGAGTACTAAGGATACAAGGACTAAAATGCAATAATCCTTTTTTGACCGCATTTGGGTTTTTACATATTCATTCATTAGCAAAAAGATAAAGTAGAGAATTCAAGAAAAATGCTCCTTTTTCTTCTGGTGTTTGTCTCAGTAAAATGGTAGCAGATGTAGAGGAATTGTGTGAGTATACGAGATAGAATGCAAATTTATTGATATCTATTGGAAATCGATCTGATTTTGAATCCAAGTCAAAGCCGATTCCATTCATGTGGGATGCACCATAAAACTGTTCTATATGTTCTAACACTTTGGGAATATGATGCAATTCGTAATATTCGAAATTTCAATGATGGTAGACAGATGGAAAACACTTGAGAAGAGGAATGAGCTCCTTTTTGTAGAAAAAAGAAGACTTTTCTTCTTCTTTTCTATCTCTCTCTTTTTCTTTGAGAAAATACAATAATATTTTTAGAAAGTCAAGCATAAACCCTTTGGACGGCTTTCTACTTGCATATATGTATGTACAGTTTTTATCCAACATGTCTAGATTATTCTTTGCGAATATTCCACACTGCTGCTGCCACATTCGATAAGAGAGTTTTTCACTGGTGCACTTAGTCGAGGGAATAAAAATTCCAGGTTTCAAAACATCCACAGTCATCATATAAGAAAAGTGGTTAAATATTCTAGGAAATGGTATTTATGCATGTAGGTTGCACAGAGAAAGTTGGCTTTGATGGTTACGATACATTATACATTTTACATCATGGAGATGGCAAAGGATAAAGAAAATTGGATTTTACATTTCATATTATACATAATATGTATATTTCCAAGAGAGAGAAAAAATACGCTTCTTTATCCTAACTTTTCTTCTTCTTTATTATGATATGCATACAAAATGCATATATCACATCGATATAATATCAAAAAATGCAAAACCCCAAGTTAACGATGGGGCACAAACAAAGTGGAGTTGTGTGTATGGGCGCTTATTCCTTGTAATACGTAGTCTTCTGTATTTTGCCGTTACCGTAACTTATGTGCATTTACAAAGTTGATACCGGATAAAGGGACTGTGCACATTGGAAAGTTTGAGAGGAGGATATCCTCCCAAGTAGTTGTACAATATGGCTTAAGTATTACCCTGATTTGCATTTTCTTGTAAGGTCTATTTTTTTATCATTTTCATACGTAGATATAAGTACCTAGATATTCACTTCCGCTTGAGGAAGAACCAAGAAGCAGTAGCAATTTCACACCAATACATGAAATAAAATGCTGAAATATTTTGTAGGCATGAAATTGCTTTCACTTAGACACTGTTGTGAACAAGTAGTGTAGCCATCGTGGATAAGTGACGCCTATTTATTTTTCATTTACTATTCAAACAACTCATAGTTGATGGGGTTCGTGCTTCATCTATAGTTGATGCTGCTTTCACTCAAGAAAAGAAAACCCAGGCGATCAACTCCTCCAGAGTTCTTGTCACATAAACCATTGTCTTCCAACTTGTTTTGTCATGAAAATAAGTAAACTCTCTCTTTCTTCTATATCCCAACTATTCTTCACACTTTGCCAAAAGAGATGGGAAGATGAAAGGCCATGGAGACTTATTTCAAAGATCTTGCAATCTACTTACAATATGGCTTGCTCTCAAAAAACAAAAAGAATCCTTATCATCGATATGTTTTAAGTAGAGCTTGACATGATAAACGCAAACTTCCTAAACCAACACCAACAACATGAATATTATTGGAAGAAGAATATCTCCTTTTATTGTTAGGCTTTTGAGTTGAGTAGTGATGTGTGAAATATGAATATACGAGGTCTGTTTATTTTACAAGTATAAGCTTGTGAATATCTTGCGATTTAGGAGAAATATACCTAACGGATTCTTTTCCTAACAAGTAGACCAAAGGAAATTGAAGGAGAATATTTGTTTTGCTAAAATTTGATTAAATTCATGACATCAGTAAAAAAATTTAGTAGTGGGGCATGCGTCATCTTAAATTGTATCAATTTCAAAATATCAAAAGTGATTGGCAAACGTAACCGACATCTCTCATGTCAGTTCCGTTACATACTTTCTACGTCAATGGTATAAATAACAACAGGAGAAAGTTCGAGATCGATCCCGGTTTGCGTCCAAACTTTTCTTTGGAATGATATGTGATGCGTACTACATTGAAAAGACAGACTAACATGCGTTTGATGGAATGACAGATAGAGTTTAAGCACGGATGGAAGAAGATACAATAGAATGAAGGAATACATGACTGGACTCTTGTAGAAGGAAAGGAAACGAGTGGAATAGGCAAAAAGGGATTGTTACGTGAGGGAACAGTGGAAAAGTCCACTTGAAACCCCTTCCAGACAGCTATAACTGGAGAGTTCTTCTCAAGTGTTTTGATTTGCATATCTTGTTCACGCATTGCAGGCGAGCTGTCCGTGCTCCCGTTCTTTTTGTGTTCCTCCTCAAGAAGAAGAAGAAGAAGAAGAAGAAGAAGGAGAAAAAGAAGAAAGAAAAGATGTCTTGCAAGTAGCTGTGTGCATGATGATAATGACGATTGGTTGAAGCTTTAATAGCGGAACAGGGGCAAATAAGCAACCATGCAAAGCAAATAAGGCGATTGAGATGCATGGTTGTAAAAATCCTAAAGAACATTGTCTTTCAAATCCCATGGACAATCCACTGATTCCTCTTTGAGCGCATTTCTATACATATTGGTGAAGGGAAACGGTAATATTTTCTAGAACGACGGAATAAAGCTAAAATGTCTTTCATTTTATCCCTGAAATTCCTTCAAAATATACTTTGCGCCAGTATTTTTGACGTACTTGCCGACATACGTTTACTGTAAAAAGTTCCGTACGTATGGAAGTCATAGGGAGAGGGTAACCGTTATCGAGAATATTGCCGGTTATGTGAAGTCGTCTCCGCCAATTCCAACGGGCGTGTTATACAGCTTTTTCGAGGATCCTTTTGTAGAAGCTGCTCAAGCAAAGCGCTCCACTTATTCAGTCGGAATTTCAATGAGTTGCAACAACACTTGGAGAATATCAAACGAGCATATTTTAAGCGCTTTCCCATTGTTCCGGATTTGAAAATTTTGCATTGGATGAATTTTAATATTGCGACACGTTTATATGAAGAAAAAAAGTATTCTTGCATTACTCCTTTGGCATGGATATACGTATTGCAAAGAAAAAAAATACTCAGCATGACAAATGCTTTGCGCAGATGGCTAAAAGAAAGATGAGGACTTTAAGCAACGAGTCAAATTAAATAAAGAGGATTGAATTTGAAATATATACATATGTATACATACATATATATATATCACTAGGGAAAGTCGATTTTCATCATTTAACCACTTTTAAATTGGATCTTTAATTTGTAATCTAATAAAGAAATTGGGAACGGGGTTTATGAAACTGGAAAAGTTTCATCTTGGAATTAGAGAAGTTGCGAAAAAACTTGTTATTCTTTAGGATACACGAGATAGTGAGTGTAGAGATGCTTTGATTAAGCATTTTGAAAGTAAACAGATCGTTTCCCTCGGAAAATGTAATTTATATAGTTTAATATTATTTTTATCTTTAGGATTTATCTATAGAGTAAACATGTTGATAGAAAGAAAGATATAGTGGAACAAGTAATGTCATCTTGTCATGAGCAAATACCAATATATGCTAGCCCCTCTTTCACCTTGTTCTTTAGCTGTCTTTCTGAACTCATCTCATCATGACTAAGCCTGCTTGAAAAACAAGCAAACTTGCTCAAGCAAGTTGATTTTAGCAGGCTCACTAACGAGATTATTTTTTTGTGTTGCCTTAAGTCTTTCATCTAAAACATATTTCGGCGCCTTGTTTGTTTATTTTGTTGAAACTTGTGATTTTTTAAACTTGCACGTAGGAAAAATGTGGAAAGGATCTTGTTTTTTTAAGTTGAACTCAACACTACCATCATCGTCAGTCAGAGCTTATCCAACTGGTAATCGCTCAAAACCGTTTTCCCTTTCTTTTTATCAGCTTGCACACCTTCTCGCCTGTTGTATATTTTTTGTTCATTGTGGCATATCCCTCCTCAACTCAAGTTGTTTTGCATAAAGATATCTGGCTCGAAGGAATAGCTTCACACAAGGGCATTCGCAGTGCAACTATATCTTGATTAGTTGCGGTGAGAAGAGAAATAAACTAAAAGTAACAAGTCTTTTGAGAAAAAAATTAAAACTTGCAACTTATCGTCATGATAGAGGTGTACATCTATTAATAGCGAATTTCGCACTTTATAATTGCAGGAAACAGCAGCTTCCTCGCCATTAGAAAAAAATCTTTCCTCTTCACTGGTGTTTTGTGTCGGCTTAATACCTCAGGAATGTCAGTTGGGAAAAAGGACGATAGACGTAAATGCTCGAGAAGAATGTAACGTGTTCCTAATCCAGACAGTTAAAACACATCACTGCTCTTCGTCACATTTTTAGCATTTCTCCACTCACTAAAAGCCAAAACACGGGAAGTGCATGAGTAAACTTTGTGATTTTAACATTTGTAGTGCTTTTCTCTCTTTCGGGACTGAGGTAGTCAACAGTCAACATATGATATGTTCGAAAATACATTTCGGTCTATTTACTCGTATATTTGTGCATATGTACTCTTTGAAATCAATTACTCATGGATTTCCACAGTATGAAATGGCACACCATCCCATTTACATTCATCTCACAGAGTAAATGCTCATGTAATAATTTGAATATTCAAAGTCTACACAAGAAAAGTTGTTCCACATGTGCTCCTGCTCATTTAGGCATGGCTATGCGTGCAAATTGAATGGTGGAGGAGCCAGATGGAAAATTTTAATTGAAAATTGTGCGGGCTTCATGAATGTGACCGAAAGTCTGAGATACATATTCAAATTTGACCTAATATTAATCTTGAGATGGGAATTCACTTTAAAATATGTTGCTCTTTTTACTCCTTTTAATGACATCTTTGTATAAATTTACATATGGGTCTTTATGGGGACTGGCATGTTGGTAAATTATGAAGACATCATTACGTATTCATTCTATTTTCTACGGTTATGGTTACAACCTTCAGGTTTTTAGGTTTTTTTAGAATTTTTATTTTTCATTTCCCTGGAATATTGTTTGGGAATCTGTTTTGAAAAGTGTTTATAATCTAAATATTTACATACGTTTTACCAAGTACTCATCCCGAATTCAAATATTCACACCTGGAGCTAGGGAATTGTGAAAGATTTTGTTCAACTTAAATGTCAGAATTCAAGGCTTGCGAAAGAAAAATCGTGTTTAGGTCAAGGATCAATCTTTTATGCCTGCATTGCAATCTGCACTGTATATGCATTGGATTTTCTCCGGGCTTATGGAATACAATATTACTGCAAATTTTGCACTTTGTTACAGCGGCCTTCATGCTAAAAATCATCCAGGCATGATGGTGTTTAAATATTTAAATCAGTACAAATGCATGAGTGTAAGCAACCATCATACATAATAATATGCATATATGTGCATTGTAAAAGTTGAAAATAAGCTCATGCATACGTTATGACGTGTGCAGCTCATCCGTCGTTTCTCTCATTACGACAGGTGGTGGTAAAAGGGTAAAACCTTCCGACAAACATGGAAAACTGGTTAAAGCCAGCTTTCCTTTTGAAAACTGGGATTTTCCTCCTCATAACCCGTGCGATTTTTGAAATCTGGTACATAATTCCAAGCTGAGGTAAAGTGTCATGTTCAGCAAGAAAGAGAGAAATCACTGCTTTCAAGTAAATAACTGAGGAAATGAATCTTGGTAAGTCCACGTGAAAGGAAGTCGGAAATACAGCTATGTTTTCTACTGTAGAGCCCTGTCTTATGAAAGGAAAGTGATTCAGCGACTAGAAAATTTTACGGTGCATGGAAAAGCTTGGATAATTGCTGGAGGCTGCTACTATAATATTATACGAAGTCTCGCATGTGATAAATCTTTTCTTTTGGAGCTTCCATTATCATCCTCACTTTGAGCTAAACTAACATCCCAAAGAAACTACTATACCTATTCTAGAAAAGATATCGATATTATTATAGTCCCGGATATGATTTAGAGTAATTTCTCCATTAGTTGTCCACAAATCTGGAGGAATAAAATGCATAATTAGGTAGTAGCCAGGGGATTTTGGAACAGGAAATTCCTTTGGGGCCTGGGAATGAAAAGGAGAAACATTCATCATCTCAGATATTTATCAGCTCGCAAGAGTGTTTGAGGTGCGAGCTTATGAAATCGTCTGCGCCGTCTGTGTGTCTGTCTGTCTGTGCGCATTTTATTCGTACTTTTTGAATGGAATGAGTGTTCTAAGGTCCAACAGTAATATGTGAAACGACCCTATGGGGTGTTTTACAGAGTACCTAGGGTGTTTGAAT
>JAHZNA010005242.1:0-32864 GCA_027743935.1 Sinodicranocentrus sp. ZH6 | reverse complement strand
TTCCGCCAAAAGGTTATGTTGGGTATATAGTAAATATGACCTACTCATTTTTACGATAACCCACGCAATTCTTCATTTTGAGGTAAGAGGAAGGAGGTACCCTAAAATTTACGTAGTAAATTCTGGCACCCCTAGTATAGAACTACGCGGACGAAAAACAAAAATGTTCTTGATTCAGGTTCAGTGTTTGAGTTCGGCACTATTAAGGATTCAGAATAAATAGCCGTACTGTTTGAGTCGTTTACACAAAAAACACGATTGAAATTAAAAGACTTAAAATACTCCTCTTGGGTAGTGTTAAAATTACGACCTTACGGTAAATCCTCCACAGCAATTGAAGTAGACTCCGAGGCATACCATATTCAATTTCACTCCAGGTTAAATTGTACATACCAATACCAACCCCCA
Source organism: Sinodicranocentrus sp. ZH6 (assembly GCA_027743935.1). Taxonomy (NCBI): domain Eukaryota; kingdom Metazoa; phylum Arthropoda; class Collembola; order Entomobryomorpha; family Entomobryidae; genus Sinodicranocentrus; species Sinodicranocentrus sp. ZH6. The sequence goes on along the minus strand of JAHZNA010005242.1, from coordinate 32,456 downwards.
TTTTTTTTTGAAAAATCGTATTGAAACTCGAATATTGAGATGAGAATTGAGTTGGGAATCAAAATGAAACTGAAACTGTAACCTAACCAATACGGATATAACTTTAACCTAACCTAACTAATTAGAATGATATTTACAAACCCTCTACATTCGTCAGCGTTTGGATTCACAAATCAACATTTATTTTTATTTCGATTCAAAACTCAGCATTTTATTCCCAACTCGATTCTCATCTCAATATTCGAGTTTCAACACAAGTGATTTTTCAAAAAAAATTGGGGTTGGTATGTACAATCCAGCCTTCACTCCATGCCAAGACATAGACACTTTGCCGCAACATAAAATCATCGAGACTCCAGGGCAAACCTCGACTCTCAACCCTCCACAGCAAACCATTTAGACTCCACAGTAACAAGACGGATTTTAACTCCTTCGCTTACCCTGGACCCTTTATGGCACATCATCTTGTTGACACTCCCCAGCAAACCATTTGGGATTAAAATCCTAAAATCATCAACTCTCTCCCATGCAAACCAAATTCCCTCTACAGCGGTTCACTTTTAACTTTCCAGAAACTAAAACACTACTGACTCTATGGAAATGCAATATCCCTCCACAGCGTACCAACTGCAGCACTGCCACTAGAAAGACCGAAGTTACGTAACCCATGTAATAAATATAATCTTTTAAACAGCCCGACAAGAGTGTACCAAACCCCAAACACTTCCATAAACTCCTCCCATGAACAGACAGAGAGTTACCTAACACCAAACACTTTCATAATCTTTCCCCTCCCCCCACAAACCAACACAGAGTTACCTGTTTGGTTTGGCCTTTGGTAAGTCGCTGTTGGTTCGTGGGGAAGGGGAACAGATTATGCAAGGGTTTGGCGTTTGGTAAGTCGCTGTCGGTTCGTGGCTGGGAGTGAGGAAAGTTGAATAATTGGGGTGCTGTGGATTGTATGAGATACGCCAGAGAGGGTCCTTGATTTTGGGGTGTTATAAAGTGAATATAGTTTGCTGTGGAGGGAACAAGACTTGTTGCAAAGTTATGAATGCAACGTCTGTGATCACAAGCTCCTGTGAAGTGTCCAGTATATGCCGAAGAGTTTAAATGAACTTGCACCGCTACAAAGGCATAAGATATATACCTCGAAGTTTACATGTGCTCATATTGCTCCGGAGTCTTCTTGTGCCGCTGTGGAGCATATATGCATTGCGGGAAAGGTAAATTTACTTATATTTGCTGTAAAGTCTAAACGGTCCGCTGTGGAGTGTTTTTGGTAATGATACCGCTGCTGTAGAGTCTATTTGAAGTTGGTTTGCTAGAGAGGCTAGTTCATTTGCTACGGAGTGGATATCCGACCTTACGCAGTGCTACATGATCTAATTAGGGGTTTTGAGACAACCTACTTAAGTAAATTTTGTGCTTTAAAAAAACTATGGTACCTGTATGTAGGTAGACTTCAATTAACATTTTGCAAATAATAACTGACATTTTCTGACCAGAAGTTGTAGAAAGCACACTTTGTGCTGCAATACTATTCCAAATTTCTATCCGATATCTTGTTTTTCAAATGGCGTAGAGAACTAGAATTTCAAAATTTGCTGAAATGTTTAAAAATGACTTACGTTGGATGTTTGCATTTCGTTTCATGAACATAATTAGCCGTATTATAAACTAGATTATATATTAGGAAAAGACAAAGAATCATTCTAAAATAATCTTTCTGAAATGAAATGTATCTCCATTTCACGGCAGCGATTTCTTGAATCTGGTACTAGTACGCCTATTTATTGTAACGCTTTATCCATTCTATATATGCTATACATTATACTCACACCTTCGCTACTTCTCCGGTGGTAGTCCGGTCCGCTGGGCTCCGCAAACAACATTGCAAGTCCTATACAGAATACAGACAACGACGAAACATTTATCATATCATCAGGTATACGGTATACCTATTTCACGCACATTATTGACAAGACATGTACAAAAGAAACAAATCGGACACACACTTGAGACAAAATCTTGCATCTTTGCGAATAGCAATAGCAAGCCAACAAACAAACTCTGACAATTGTATCATCGTGTATTGTTGTCTTTTGTGTCATTTTACCTTACGTACATATCACCTTGATAAATCTTGGTCGTAGTAGTTGCCTATTGCAAATGGGATGTGATGATGTGATTTGTAGATACGAGATATTAGGCTACTCTGGAAGTTTTAATTGTAATTAGCAGCGTTAATAATGCATCCATAACCCTCCAACTTTTTATTGAATTGGTAAGTAAATAAGACACAATTGCCTGACAAGGGATAGCAGAAATATTCATTGGAATTTCTAGATTTGTGAGTGAATTTTTATTAAAGTTTTCTGTTTTGTTGACATTTACTTATATGTATGTATGTATGTATGTATTATGTATGTGATTTGAAATGATTCACACGTTCTGCTATTTATTTTAGAGTAAACGTGCTTATTACGGCTTAAATAATGAAGATAAACGAAAAGAACCTCGCTGCATTTGCAACGTCTCAGACTCAAGTTGATAAAGCAGGCTATTTGATGAAGAAGGGTGACGGGAACAAAAATTTTGCCAAACGTTGGTTTGTGCTCAAGGGGAATTTACTGTTTTATTTTGAAAAAAAGTCAGACAAGGAGCCTTTAGGCGTTATAATTCTTGAAGGAAGTACAGTTGAACTTGCTGAAAGTGAAATGGAAGAACATTTCTGTTTTAAAATAGTATTTCCCTCAAAATCGTATATTTTGGGAGCAGAATCCCAACAAGTGATGGAGCAGTGGATGAAGGGATTAGCGTGTGCAAGTTACGATTACGTTAAACTAATGGCTGCTGAGTTGCAAAGACAGTTAAATGAACTGTGTCAGGGTAAGTGCTTGATTTTATATTTCATACATATTTAGCGTTGCATAATTGTAATGGAGATGATATAGTGGAATAATTGAATATTGTTTTACTTTGAATGTAATCAGCCGAATCATCAGAAGAAGCCAAATCAGTGTCTTCAGGATCAATACCTGGGAATTCCAGTGCCGTCAGTGGTGGAAGTGGAACACATGAATCAGCTGGGCCTACACCTCCCCCCAGAGTAAAACATTCTAAAGAGCATAGACCATCGAAGAAGAGACCTACATTTGTTGTGCTACATCAGCAGTACGGCCAAAAAATCATGGCAGATCAAGAAGAACGATGGACTAAACGTCTAAGCAACTAAATAATGTGTATTAATAAAATAGATTAGTTATGTGGCCTGAAACAGTGCAGTTACAAAGCTCAGATTTTCGTGTTCATTAGGTGACGAAAATACAAGTCTAAAAAAGCTTTAACAATCACTTCATAACACGTACGTGACACTCGAGGTGGGGTTTGATGCAAACAGGTTTTGCATCCGCATGAGAACCAAAAAGCTTTTCATATGGCCATCCCAAGGTATTACTGATGCTAGTAACCCGGCCAAAGCCTTCAAAATGTGTACTTTATTTTTAATTTACAGTTGACAGTGTTTTAGAAAGTATTGGAAAATATGCTAACGTTTTGTATTTATTTTCGTACCACTGGTTTTTTTATGTGCATGTTAAAATGTCAAAAGTTACCTGAATTATGGAGAACTTAAAATGAATTTCCATTACTTGGTTTGATATTTACAGTAGTTTATACTGAACGGTTTCAGGTTCTCCATAATAATCAATTCAAAATACGTATAAAAACAGTGGATGTGATATGAAAATTGGCGTATATTTGTCAGTGACATTAACAAGGTTTCTTTTTGGTTTCGGTTTCTATTAGTTAGGATAGGACTATGCAGATATTTTTATCTCATTAATCAACAATATCACAAATCACGAATGTTTGTTGTGTTATTTATGTATTAGGAAATTGAACATATTCAATTGGTCATTGTTTGTAAGTAACTAATTTTGTGGGGAACCAAAATAGTTCATATAGGCTTTTATAGCTTAGCGTACAACAGTTGTTGAACGACAAATCAAAATTTAGTATGTATGTACACATACAACGCGAGTGAATAAAATATGGAACAGTTTAAGTCTAACGAACTACCAATTTACATGCCTATTTTAATTGTAAGCTGAAACTATTGAGCTATAAATTAACAACAACGATTACGATACACTTGACTTGAGGAATTGGAATGAGATGCACTTTTCTTGAAATTCCTCAAGTTTAACCCCATGCATTTCTTTAAAACCAATTTGTTCGTATTAATATTTTTAATAATTTTTTACAATGTTAACCAGCTATAACATATATATGTCTAACTTGGAGTATTACGAGTTGTTTACTGAAAGCTAACTTAATTATATGACGATACCAAAGTTGCTGTTGCTATCGTGTTTTTTGTGACTTATAAAGCATTTATTTGGTAGTGTAATATGTAACGTTGCTTGATTTAATTACCTAATTTCATTACTGGGATGATATTTATAATGTATTTACTTTACAATCTTTATTTTCCAATTAAATTACATTTTTTGGTGCGATTTAAGTTATTTTAACAATAAACTAAAGAACATAACATTATGTTTGATGTGATATGAATGATAGGGTGATTTTGAGGCGCTCATTTATTATGCATGCTAATAATGTACAAGCGCATCTATGTCATTGTCGGCAGAAATCGAAGTAGAAGAATACATCTTCGTCAGGATGGTTTGCCCTTGAAGAGCTTATTTGACTTTTTCCATACATCGGTACTTATTTCAAGTAGAAGCTGTTACACAGATCAAAACAAACATTATTTAGTAGTCATTATTGGTACAGATGCAAAGAAATGGTATTTACAGCTTTATTTAGGAATTATTACTAGAATTGTTGACACGTGACACGAAGTTAATATTACTGTTAGGAAGGGAAGGAAGTTATAAGCAATTACACGGACTATGGAACTAACATACCGCTCATAATGTATAGAAATGCCTTCATTAATTTATTCAAAAATACCATAAAGATCAGAAAAGCCCTTGAAGAACTCGCAGCCCTTACATAAATTCATATACTTATAGAAATGCTACGATTTTCATTCATGCTTAATCTTCTTGTAGTCATTGCTACTAATTAATGGTTATCCGAGCATTCAACCTAAAACACATTTTTACATACGAGACGTTAAAAGAACCACTCGCATTTCTGCTATATAGTTCTTTGTCGTTCCATCCAATTCATTCTTGCAGTATATTTATCACTGTCAGCAAAATTATGACCAAGCAAATTCGTGTAAGTAAAAAGCACAAAGGTCACTCACCACAAGCCACAACAGTATTATTATCAAAACGAATGGATATGCAGAATAAATAAAAAGCTTCAACATGTTTTTCTTTCTCCTTTCGTAGTTGATTTAAAAAATCATAAAGATCTTACCCGTCAGCCAAATTTTTCGAAAGGTTGGACTTCAAATGGTCATGAAGTTGCATGCACACTAAACAATTTATAAACTATCTTCTTTAAACAAATCATCTACATCAGCGATTGCCGAAACCGTTCTCCTAACAATCCTGGAGTCCGATCTTGCCCACCCCAAATCATGACAAAAACCAAAAGTTGTCGTAATGCAACCCTGTCTAACCTGATCTGTCAACAAATCTTGACAAATCCGTTGAATTCTTTCTGAAATCATTACTATATAACATATCCAGGCATTTATCATATCATATTCAGATGACCTCGGTTTGACCCGTAATTGGTTGAAAAAATGACTATGCAATGCGTCTTGCAAATGAAGCAAGCTATCCAGCTTTCACAGTTCGGCGAATGCATATAACGCGTGTAGTATGTACGTAAGCATGTTTTGGGCTGAACTGAACTAAAGGGGTTACTAACTAAAGTGTGTGGTATGGTATCTGAATCTGACCATTCTGACCACGAGAATTTTGCTTTTTGAGACACTCATCTGTTTGTGTTATTGGACTTTTTGAACTTACTAATGCAGGTTTACCAACAACTCGAATCGAACCAAAACCTAACTATAATGAGATGTGATCCTTGTAGTTTATAGTAGTGAGTGTGTTTACTTATGTATATTTTGACAAAGAAGCTGACTTGGCTTAAGACAGACAGACAGCCGATACCATTTTATTTTCACGAGGAAAATATAGAGTAGTATAATGCTTCAGGCTGACTCACAATTATAAACTGTTTCAATCCTTTAGATTAAATTCAGCAGTAAAATTTTCGTAAGTGATTTTGTTTAGTGGCAAATTTTTATTGATATCTTGTTGATTGTTGATTGTGTCGTGTAATGATGTTAGTTTGATGAATGAATTATGCAATATGAATCTTCATTATTAAATGTTGCAAAATGATATTATTGTTTTGTGCTAATAAACTGGCGATTTCACATCCATTATGGATTGACTAGCAACTAGTCAGTCTCATATAGTCATCAGTACTTCTAGCTGAAATAATTGGACTTGATTTAACCGCGGATGCTGCAAGCAACACGACTCAATTCTAATCAGAAGCCTTACATTTTTATCGGTTGTCGGTATTTGATATTATGCCGGGTACAACTCTATTCCGTTACTGCACGGTCGGTGCTACTTTAACACTACACACAACATAATTACGTACAACGTAGTTGATGGTCAATTATAATAAGAATGAATGGTCTCTCTTTCATTTTCCAACTGCCAACTATTGACTATTATATTGTAATTTATTATTTCACAGGTGACAGGATCCCAGCAGAAAGAGTATTATTCCCTCTTGTGCCAGTGATTTGGTGTTTCCATTCACCATTCTGTTACTGGATTAACAACAGCCTCTAAGTTGTCTAAGCTTCCAAACGTCGCAAATTGTTGTTTTTGATTTTCTTCGACGTTACACTATATACCAAAAATGACTGAAAAAGCTGCCCCTATTAGTCCAATCAAAAACTTTTTGGCTGGAGGATTTGGAGGAGTTTGTCTGGTTGTGGTGGGGCATCCATTAGGTAGGCAATATCTCTAAATTCCAACACCGTTAGATTTTCAGTTTCAGGTCAGTATGCATTTACTTTCAACTTCGGGGAACGACCGGCAAACTGCTTTGGTAGTTTTACATGGTCAGTTTGGCATGTGCAAAACTATTAAACATAATTTGTGAGTTTCTTCCTCGTTTTGATGAATGGAATATACAAAACAAGTTAAACTGATAGGCAATCTCACTCACTTGTCAGTCAGTCGCCTATTCGCCATTGATTATGTATCATTTTCGAAGTTCGTCAAAAGTCAAAACGTCTTCATCAACCGGCTGTTCGCCAAAGCGTAAAAATGGTCAATCCAGTGTCAGAAAACAAGAACCTAGATTTCATGTAGCGATTTCTCTTTGTGATTTCAAATTTTGAATTGGGGCTTACGATTGGTCGTTAACATTATCTTGATCGTTAGATCAAGTATTGTCGTATTTGATACGTCAGTGATTTTTTTGTAACTACGCACAACTTAAGATTAGATTAGCATAGAAGCTTAAATTTGACGATGTTGGGATTTGGTGAAAAATGTTGAATTTGAAAAGTGTTATGTAACAATCTTATCTGATTTATTTTTCAAAATGGTTGTCGGGATGTATGGCTGCGCTTCTTGTAGATACTATTAAGGTACATTGAATTTCAATATCTTCAATATATTAATTGGCTGGGTTTACACAGCAACCCCTAAATTTTCGGGGGTCGCTTAGTATCCTCTGACAAATATTAGCTGATAGTTCGAAATATCTTTTGGTATGATTTTTGCAAAACCTACATGATACGGATTTCATCAATTAAGCTTAATGAAATGACAGGTGCGGCTCCAAACACAACCGTCTATTTCTGCCGGCCAATCCCCATTGTACAAAGGAACTTGGGATTGCTTTTTAAAGATTGTTAAAAATGAAGGTGTACGAGGACTGTATAAAGGTACCATTATATATCTGTCTTGGCTTGTGTTAATGTTTTTCGAAAGGTCGAATGCGACCAAGTATTCACCTTACTCATGTTCTGAACTGACTTAATTTTCCTAAATTGTATTTATTTTTATCGATTAATATAGGAATGGCTGCTCCTATTGTCGGCGTTGCACCAATATTTGCTCTCAGTTTTTTCGGGTATGGAGTAGGAAAAAAACTAGTTGCCACTCATCCTGATCAAGAGTTAGGAATACATCAGCTCTTTGTTGCAGGTGCAATTTCTGGTGTTATGACTACAGTAATTATGACTCCTGGAGAAAGAATTAAGTGCCTTTTACAGGTAAGAAATCAGAAGTCTTTGAATCAATTTAATACAGTTCATTACAAAACTATTCGCTGCATTTATTATGTAAATTAAGAAACTAACTTACATTATTCATTTGTCATCATTAAAAGAACATTTTGTACACACAAATTGCATTCGGCTACTCTTTTAATAGTTATCATAATCTTTTAGATTCAGCAGGGCCAAGGTGCTGCAGTAAAGTATGCAGGTCCGGTTGATTGTGCTGTCAAATTAATAAAAGAAGGCGGTATAAGAAGCATTTATAAGGGTACATGCGCGACATTATTAAGAGGTAAAAAATTATATTTATTTAGCATGTATTAATATATTTATGGAACTAATAATAAATTCTTCTGGGTAAGATACATACAATAATCTGTCTGTGTCGTTTAGAGGTAGAGATGGTATATTTCTAATACAAGCAGCGTAATTTTAGTTATCTTATTGTATGATTTCATAAAGTTTAGTAAATCTAGAAAAGCTAAAATGTTGCGGATTTCTTTTGTGACCGCGCCAGTTTCATCGATTTCTTCGAAATGACTGGTGTTGGATATTGATCATTCGAATTCTGCACATCTCCATTACGCTGGGACGTTTTTGTCTTGTTTTTCTTTTTGTCCTTGGTCTTCGAAATAGTTTGTCTTGTATTTAACGGTGCGAATTTATCTATAACAGTTATATTCATTTTACTTGAGGTAGTTTTTTCAAGGACTAGTGGTTGGGTGGAATTGTCCGCATGAGGTGTAACTAGGCTGGGTGTTACTTCAACTGTGAAGTTTGAAACGAAATTAGAAATTGCGTTTTCCATATTTTGGTTATCAGTTTGGGTATTTGTTAAATTTGAAATTGACTCTTGTGAATGATTGAATTTCAGAAGTTCGGGTGCTATGTTGAAGGAATTTTGTGGCCGGTCTTCAACTATTGAAAAGTTTTCACTGACAATTCCCGGTAATTGGCTAGTCTGTTCCGTTTGCTGTATTCCATTGATTTGCATAGTACGGTTTTTTTTCACCTTGGTAGGTTTGGCTAGTAATTGCTTTTCTAAAGCCTTCAGAGTGTTAAAAGAGTAATTTTCTGGAAAAGATTTTGCAGCAGATGATGTCCCAGTTATTTGTTTTTCAGTTGACTGATTGTTTCCATTTCCCGTCAAATCCTGTTGAGAGCAGTACTTTAACTCTCTCCGAATGACTTCGAAGACGCTTCTTGTGTTGAATTTAAATGGCGTTTCACAAACTGGAGAAACTCTTTTCTCATAAGAATATGTGACTTCGAATTTTGGTTCATAGGTTTCAAAACACATACTCCCTTTGTCATACATTTTTTGGCACAGGGTAGTGTTAGGAGGGGGAATATGATACCTTTTAACTCTGTTAATTTGTTGAGGGTTCCAATTTTTCATTTCACAAGAGCAATGCCACGGATTAACTTCAAGGCGTATAATTTTCACAGGGAGGTTCTCAATGAGGTTAACGGGAAGCGTAGTGAGTTGGTTGTGTTGTAAAAATACTTCCCGCAATGATACCTGATCCTCAAATATGCCTGGGGGTAAGAACGAAATTTCGTTGTGTGATAAATCCAATTCGTATAAAGAGGTTAGCCCAAAAAAGGCATCCATTGAAATTTTTCGAATTCCACAGTTTCGCATTATTATCTTCTCAAGCTGCATTACGTCCCCAAATGCGTCATAAGATATTCTAGGTATTTCACCGGTCAGTTGTAGTATCTTTAGGGAAGGCATTCCTTTCAGCATGGATTTTTCGAGAAGTCGAATTTTTACGTTGATAATATCCAACCTTGTCAGCGAAACCAGACCGAAGAAGGAGTTGTGTGATAAGTCTAGTGGGGTGGTAGGACTTCCTAGGAACAACGTTTTTGTCGAATTCATTACTTCAAATGTGTTTGGGAATATTGAATCGATGGGATTGTAGCGAAAATCAGCGACCTCTAAATGGGGAAATGGAGGTAGAGACAGCTCCGATAAGTGAGTTATGTTGTTATAAGTCACGTCCAATTTTTGAAGGTAGAGTAATCCAACAAGTCCAACGGTTTGCAAGTTTAGGATTCGGTTCCGTGAAAGTGACAATGCAGAAAGGTTGGAAGTTGCATAAAATACAAAGTCGGGAAGAAATAAGAGATCGTTTTCATCGAGGAGCAGGTATTTTAAATTTTCTAGTTTGTAGAACATATCCCAACTTATGTCGTGTAAATTGCATCCTGAAATGCGAAGGTGCTGCAGTTTGGCTAATCCTGTGAACGCTACTCTGAATTTTGGTTCAAGGGGTGCAGTTTTCTCTTTATGAAGAGACTTCCTGTATTCCGTATATGGAACAACAGAGTCGGCTTCCTCGTCGTTGTCTTTGTCAGGGGAGATGATAAGTAACTGTGACGTTATTTCATTTGTTTCGACATCGTTAAATGTGTAGTTTATCTTGAGAATTCGAGTTCTGGATTCATGAAGTTTGTTTTCAACAGAACTTTGTTTTAGGAACACAGTTTCCAGATTCAAATACACTAACGACACCAAATCTGCAAAGGTGTCTCCTGCTATTTCAATGTAATCGTTTTTATCACTGTAACCTCTAACCTCCAGGCCCACAATGGAATGAAACTTTCTGAACAAAGTTTTATTTAAAAGTACAACGCCAGACCCTGGTGCTTGTATGAGAGACAGTACCTTTTAAACAGATAAATTTGAAGGTATTATTCAGCCCTAGTACCAAATGATTTCACAATACTTTTCAGAGTTTTGCATTTTACCTGTGTATTTTTCGGAATAAAGTTTAAAGTTGTTTCCAGATCTTCGGTATTATTGTTTCGAATCATACAAGTAACAGTGAACAGCAAAGATTCCTTTTGCCGTTTTTTAAAAAGTTTTGGGTTTTCAAAAACCTTGATTAATTTAGAAAAAATTCGTCATAGTATGCACAAGTCCTTTAGTTATTTTTTAAAAATATATTAACATTCTAACCTCATTGTGTTCAGTGTACGGGTTAAATTGTTCGTGCTCTGGGTCGTCTCTGTCATAATGCACGTCTGGTTCAACCCATTTCCAGGATTCTAGATTGTGAAGATAGTCGGAGTAGCATATGCAATCCTGTGGACATTCGCTGTCAGTCGAGTGTGGATATCCGTGATTCTAAGAGAGGCAATATGATACGTATGGAAATAAACAGTAAATCAAGTTGTGACAAATGAGAAAGATAGCATTTTCTCACTAATAAGCTTTTTCGAATCTTTAAATTTCTTACCTCTTGGATTTTGAATATTACTAGCAAAATCAGTACCAACTTGTCCATGACTGAGATTTTTCTCGTAGCCTCTGGATTATTGGTATGACAGAAGTTTGGTATGTGTGTGCATCCAGTTTCAGCGAAGCAATGATCATGAACCGGAAAGAGTAATCACATCCTTCGTGTTATCTTTTCTTGCTTCCGTAAGCCTGTTGTATTCTATGAGTTCCCACCCAGGTTCAGGGCTTCATATTCCGCTTCTCAATGTACCATATCAATTTCTGTAGTTAAGTGGTTGTTGTAATCCAATGTATTCTATTCTTGTTCTTGCGTTATGATATTCATTGAATGGTTTCATCACTGTTTCTATTATAAATACTCAAATGCAACATTATTTATCGTAGCATTTTTCGTAAAAAAATAAATCAGAGAATTCGGAACAACTAGTTGATTCCGGAATAAGCTATATAAATATGTTATTTATTATCGTTATAGATGTACCTGCTAGCTCAATGTACTTCATGACGTACGAAACTACAAAGAAAGCTTTGGTGTCGTTGTCTGGTAGCAATACTGGCGGCTTGAGCCCGCTTCAAACATTATTTGCTGGAGGATTCGCTGGTATTCTTAATTGGGCTGTTGCTATTCCTGCGGATGTTATGAAAAGTCGTTTACAAACTGGTATGAAAATGTTTGTAATGTATGCCATGTAACTTTTGTTTATTCGCAGTCAATAATGCATAATTCATATTATTCAGCTCCTGCTGGTATGTATCCTCGAGGAGTACGTGATGTTTTCCCAGCTTTGCTGAAGGAAGAAGGACCTAAAGGATTCTTCAAAGGAATTGCACCAGTTATGCTACGAGCTTTTCCAGCGAATGCAGCATGTTTCATGGGATTCGAAGTAGCCCTAAGCTTCCTCAATTATGCTGCTCCAAATCTTTGATTTATTAATGATTCATTTAATAAAGTAACTTCTAATTTTAAGTATGAGGCGCAGTAGAGCTGTCCTATTATTTTCAGTTTATGGCCAAAATTTTCGAAGTTTGAGATTATGAGCGACTGATGTTTGCAATAATCATGGTCATGATCATGCGTTGAAAGACAAGAATTAGAATAGAAAAATTCTTGATTGCTTTATAATGAAAAACTGGAATGCAAATTAAGACAAATCCATTTTGAACTTTACGCTTTAAGTACGCACCTGAAGGAAACTAACAGGATAAATTCTATGTAATGTATGCATATGCACATTATTTTGAGTGATATTTCATAGCCTTCCGATATAAGTGTCGTCCATGATTGTAACATTTTTGTGTCAAACAGCACTACTTACAATCAATCATTATCATTGTAAGTCCTAAATGCTGATTTTTCGACCAACTGTTTGCTAAGTAAAACATGTGTGTGGGCATCTTAATTTATATTTTTCTGAAATAAAAATCTTGTTCCTTCGACAAAAAATTAAGATTCTCAAGGTGATTATGATTCTACACTTGCAATTTGAGCAGATTTGATCCATATATCTCACACGCATCGTAGGTGTCTGAAATAAGTGTATCAACTAGAGGAACTCAATTTACAAACAAGTCAGTGTCAAGTTAGATTGGCACGTCACAAAATACTGAGCAAATAAAGGTACAGCAGGTGAGTAGATGTGTTGAACAGAAAAAGCTATATTTTCATTAATCTATTGTACAAGATAAATTCTCCGTAAATCGAACAACTAATACAAAGCGGTAGAAATATATTTAAAAGTACAATGGAATAGTGCCAGAACCAATACTGTAAGTAGGTTCCATTATCCTACGTATCAAATAATTGATTGAGGTTCTTGCGATGAATGATTCCGTCTTACGTTTTGTTAGTCGCTTGGAAGATACAAGGTAGTGGGGCAGGATGCAGAACCTGCCAATGCTGGTTAAAACTGGAAATATATAACCCAATGCATGATTAGTTGCTTGGAATCAATTTTTAACTCTGTTTATCATACGTATAGTGAAATTCCCTTACTATAGCTACTTCAATTACAACAAATGTACTACTAACTGTGCTTATCGTAAATTTCGACAACATATATATGGACACTACAGCAACTGTTTTCTATTTACCACATAAATGTCAGGGTAGTGGTAGAACGGTTTATAATATACAATTTACTAACCGACGTTGCTGTCGCAGTAGAAAATGTACTCTACGATAAATAATGAAAGTAAAATGTTGTTGTTCTTTAACTTAACTAAAAATGTAAAACCCTGTGCACGTCTATACTTCCATGAATCATCATGGTTTAGTAATCTCCAATGCTGTATAGCGATGCCAGGAAAGCAATTGACAGGGAAATTCTACTTCGAACAACCGAGACAGAGGTATAGATAGAGATTTTTTGGACAACTTTAATGAACCCGGACCCGAGGTTCATTTTCCCACGCGGTTACCGGCTTTACTGAATCTTTTTTTCCATAAAAACTTAGGTTTTGATAGGATATACAGGTAAACATCGGAACATTACGCTAATTTAGTCCGGTCGAATTTCGGGAAGTGAAATACGTCAAGGTATCGTCGTGTAGGTTTTAAAAATGAAATTAGTTTTTGGCGGTCTCATGAACTGAAGAAGTTATTGGACCCAACAGGGTACGAAATTGCATAGCATTCAATGACATTCAGTCAAGTGATCCTAATTTTAACCGTTTTCATAACCTAACCATTTTTTTAGAAATATTCAATAAGAAATATGCATTTCACGTGCGTTTTCGTAAGAGATGTACACATCACATGTCATGTACCTCAATAGGTTTACGTCGTAAAACCACGAAGTTCTCCGCTCTCATCATCATAAATCTCATAAATTTGTGGCAAAGAATCTTCTCAATTTCATCCGCCTGTTTGATGGCTATGCTTACTCGTACAGAATTGATTGATGCTTCGATTAAAACTTTTTCCTTCTCATTACGGCTAATTATTACCGGGTTCAGCAACAGTTCTCTGCTAGCTCTGTGATTGTATGTAAATGAGTAATCCGAAATGAGTTTCAGTACATTAAAAATGTATTATTAATTATAATTCAGATAATAAAAGTATTGCATTCGTTACCTAACTTCTACCTCTGGTTTATTGTGACGTTCGACAACCTGCGAAGAAAAATTTTCCAAGCACATCGCTGCTGTCAGGGTGTGCCGAACCGCTGTCAAGTAAGGTCGTAATGTCGCTGCCTACACAATCGTAAGATAAAATGTTCAAAAGTTATTAATTAATAAACTGCCACACCGGTTTAAAATTAATGTCACTTGGAAGATCAACTTACCATCGTAAAATCAGTTTCTTAAAAAGACAATAAGGCAGTTTTTAGTTATGTGAGACTGCTAATGGCCCACAAAAAATGTACGGCAGGGAAGAATTAGGCACCTGTAAAATTACAAATAACAAAACATATTATATTTTATTGCTATATTTTTGCATAAGAATATAATATTCAAACAAATGTATAAAACCTCAAATGGTACCTTCGGTACAGCAGATGCTAAAAGCTGAGACCTTTTATTATGTTGTAGGTCACAAGAACATGAACTAAACGTCATTTAATTCTAAAACAGGAGGGCATCGGCTGCGGGACAGGAAAATGAGTAAAGAAATATACTTCCAACTTCTCGCATTCAATTGTGACTAAGATTCACATATTATACGACCCAACGAATGAATGATATACTACATATATTTATTTGCGTCGCCTTTATTTTTTAATACCGTTTCAGTCTTGTATACTTGGCCACCATAAAGAACTAAACCTCAATCACTTTACATTTCACTCTTATCACTTATCAGCAGTTCAACGAAATACCACAGCAATGCGGCTTATGTGAATGAGATGAAATAGGTAGGAGCTAAAACGTTGGAAGCCTTCTTCACCACACTGCACTACCATAAAAAAGCCACACAATTGACGATGTGAATAGTAATTGTAGTAAATATTGGAGGATTACATATATTTGATATCAGAAGCAACATAGACTATAGACATGAGCGATTTCACATTTCTATTCTTCGATTTAGACTATTTTTATGACATTAATCTTATAACTAACCTAAGCATGAAGCACCAATGACAACCAAAATATAAACCTCCAAATCAACAGACTATACTATCTATCCACTAACTATTATTGACTACTCAATCTAAACTCAATCTATTAATAATCTTCACAAATTGTAATAATGGAAAAGTCCCTTGTCTAACAATGTATCATATGTACGAAATCATCCATACAAGTCTCTTATTATCAAAATTAATCCTTGTCCGTAATCAGTTATTGGACAACTAAACGGTTTAGTCTAAACCGTAAACAAAAAAAAATCCTTTTCCGCTAACTTTCAACTATTGACAACTTACTACAAATACTTTGTTGTAAATACTACTTATATGAGTTGATGATTATACACTAAATACTAACTAGAGCTTATTCGTAGTCAGTAGTGACGTTAAGAAATACCCGATAAGAAATGTTTATAACTGTTTTGACAGTTTTTCAGCACACACATTCAAACCCACTGCTTGTCCCGAATCCAGGATACCCCTTATCGGACTAATGTCTGTCTTTGAATCAATACTCGAAATCTGTCCTCTTTTTGTACACTACAGAGGAAAAAATCCAACTGGAAGTTACGTATGACAAGTATTCGGTGCGTGTGGTGAGTAATGTAAATGTATGACAGTACTTGAACATTAAATGCAGGTTGTTATGTCAAACGCCGAGTGTTGTTGGTATGAAGGAAACTTTACTGCCTCTTTGGAGAGTTTATGTTTGTATATACGAGTTTATACTTGATTTGCTCATAATGTGTATAGCTAAATATGTACTTCCAACATCTACTACACACAATCTGCTGCATTGCTTGCTTCTCATACAATATGATACCGTCAAAATCCCACATATCTCAGCATGGGCCTCTCTGTAATACATATACATATATATATTCTATTCTTATATTGATAAGATCAAGTAAATGTACAAGTTCCTGTAATGCTAAAACTTTGCTTCATGCTGCACCACTCTCTCATCAGCAGATGCGGCGTCCGGCTAAGCCGGTGGGATCGAAGAAAATGGAAAATAAATTGTTAAAAAGATGTGATCACGCAGCTAATCAATACTGCTGGGATATTAATTATGCAATATATGAAAATTTATAATAACTTTCCTTTTGTACTCAACTTACAGAGATTATGGCTATGGAGACAGATTTTTTTATATACCTGATGAGTGGGAGTATGTGCAAGGGTTAAATTTAACAAATTGTATATGAGAATTGTGACAGTTTCTGAATTTCCTTGAGATTTGGATCCAGAGGAGTTTGTCTATTCACTTGTGTTTTCCCGGCGACGGATTACGGATAAATTTATACTTTTTTTTATATACTCATTTTTTCTTGTCGAGTTGTATTATTGAGGAGAGAGGATACGGACTTGGGAAAAAGTTGTGCTATAATGCTGGTTAATCTAAACAGAAGAGTAAAGTGAAATGTGTGAAGTACGCAAATGGGAAATCATACAATATACTACTGTGTGAGTCTGCGAGTGAGTAGTGGACCTTGATAAATATTGGGAAAACGTATAGACTGTTGATGTAGGTGATGTGATGATAGCTAAAAACTCAATTGGGACCTGTTGAAATCCAAAAGTATATTGTCTACGGTAAAGATGAAGATGGTATTGTATTTACAGTTCAATTGGGACCTGTTCATATTTGAGTATTTCGATGAAAATTATTAACCTTCTTAATGCAAGTTGCTTTTTAGATAGTTTTTTTTCAACAACCGTTGACGATTTTGGAACATATCAGGATTTAAGGTTGACTTTAAATCTTAGCAACGCTTAAATACCAACGAAGACTAACTGGCATATTTCGTAAATGACCGTTGTTGACTTTAGTTGACGACTCTTTTTTTGGTTGTTTAATATTTATTTATCTCACGAAAGTGTTCATAAAATACCGTCTTCAGTAAAACCAAAGTAGTTAAAATCAAGTACTGCGATTAGAAACTTTTGCGTGCTAATTTCCGAAATCAGCCGTGGGACGAATTTTATACATAATAAATCTAGTAAGACTAAGTGGAGCTCGTAAATATTGAGCACAATTAAATCTTACTTCAAACATTAACCTAACAACATATACTAACATCGGAATTAAACACCCCATTCAGTCAACTGGTTTCTTTCATACATTCAGTCGAACACACCTTCCATCCCTTCTTCATCACTTTTTTAAAAACTTTTTCAAAAAAGAATTTTTTATTTTGTTGAGTCGTTCTACATATTATTTTATAGAAAACCCAATCGGGTCGAATCTTTTTTATAAGACCTTTCAAACAACAAATCTTATGCACTTAAGAGAACACCCTATGCACTAACTTGGTTTATACTTGTGGTGTGGCCACCATAGTGACGGGTGAAGCACAGAGTAAAGTCATTTATAGTTACTAGTGTGTGGTATGCAAACTCTACGCGTATTGTCACCTGCATGAACTTGTGTCACACGTTTATAGTTCATTTAGTGTGAGCATAGTATATCCGTTACCTGCTCAACGCACATTTTAGCTCGGCTCAACTTTCGACAGGGTAAGCTTAGAGAAAGCTGAGGTACCATAGCAACAATGCTCTACAGTTCTACTAAACTGATAGTGCCCGTTTAGATAATTTATACATAGTGTACTCATGAAGCATGCAAGACAAGCAAGTGACGTAAAGCTCACAACACACTAAATTAACTATAAATTGTTATCAAATACACTACGCATACCACACGTTACAATCACGCGTCACTATACTCAAATATAAACCGGGCGTTAAGCCATTTGTAGTTAGTGTGTGGTATGTGAACTCCGCGTATGGTCATTTGTACGAACTTTGTCACACGTTCATGGTGTATTTAGTGTGATAATAGTGTATCCGTTACTCCATCAACGCAAAGTTGAGCAACTTTAGGCAGACTAAGCTAAGAGAAAGCTAGGGTATCATAACAACAATGTTCTAAGGTTCTATTGAATTGCTAATGCACGCTTAGATCAGTTTCAGTAATATATACTGTAAGGTTCCGGTAGGCTTTTATGCTTTACTAGTTATGAGTTTGCTAAAGTTGTTGCAAATTAGAAAATTAGTTACGAATTCAAAGGTTGATATGATGAGCATGGTAAGCCTAGTTTTCCTGTTTGACCATGGATCATGCACTAATGTGATCAGATCGTGGGCAAATAATGAATGCAGAAACAGTTTGGTTTAATGTTACAAGAAAATATGTTCCCAAAGAATAATTGGGAGTGAATATCTCAGAAATGGAAAGTTTGGCGCTTCTCGTTAGAGGAATCCAAACTTTCTTAGGAAATATATAAATTCTCCTCGAGAGTTATCTCGGTATGTTGAATTAAGAAAAGTCAAAAATATATTGCCCGTTAGCTGCGTTAGCTCAGCTATTTATACTGTTGGAGAGTAATGCGTTTGCATTGTGCACCTGCCCAATGCAAGAATCTGAATGATTTGGGCATGACCCCATAAGCAAATATTCATCTGCATACGCAGGCATTGTCTGCAGATCTAGACAGAAGTCTGAGACTTCACAATACATACGTGTACTCATGAAGCATGTAAGATAAGACAAGCAAACGCCATAAAGCTCACAACACTAAATTATGTATAAAATGTTATCGAATACCATACACATACAACACGCTACAATTACACATCACTATACTCCAGTATAAATCGAACTTTACGCACACACGAGAGACATGAAGCAGTATTTCATTAGCTCACTTTCGCGAGCTAATATAGTAATAGGGCATTTACGCCACTCGCCAACTTAACTACCAGCGTTACGTCCAATGAAATACTTCTTGATAATCTAGTATTCTGGACCATCTAAAAAAAGTCGACATACGTTCCAACGCGAGATTGAGATTGTCAACTTAAGTCAACAACGGTGTCTATGACGAGTTCTCTAAAGTTGACAACGGTATTTTAAGAGAATGGGCGTTTTGCGACTAAAGTCGACTATGACATTAGGGAGGTTAAACAGCTCAATTTGGACCCTGCTTGAGTTTGAACGCAAAATAATTTTATCTACGATCTACATGAAGATAGCATACTACACATTTCGACTGGGGCTCATTGTAAAAGTTTATGTTTAACTCAAATGCTTCATGAAGGTGCATGTGTATGTACATGTACATATTGTTACACTGACGAGAAGAATTCCGTTGTTTGCATGTTTTTTGCAAGCTATAACGCCCATAAGAATACATGGCAAATGAGTATCTGCTAGCTATCTGCTTGCTTTGTTTTCTCCTTTTTAACATGCAAAAACAGCGCGGGCTCATGCAAAAATTCTGGATCTGCGGAATTCTATCTTTCTTTGTAACTAATAGAATATTCAACTTCTTTAGAATTTGTTATTCGATTAGCACGCAACGGGTCTTCTAGTAGACTATACATGCTTTGTAGTATTTTGTTTTAGAGTTGGGCTTGGGTTCATGATGCGACGGACGTGTGCATCCTGCACTGCATAATGTAGCTTGGCTCTGACGAATGCAAAACATTGTGCAACTTGCGAAGTCACGAATTAATGCATCGAGCATCAAGTATTTATATGATATGATGGAAAGAACAAAAAATAGTAATTAAATGTGAACCTAGGGGATAAATTTTTAACTGCTTGAGTACGGCTGACACATTGACAAAAATTACTCGCATTTCAGATTCACCATTTGCCTGTACCTTTCTTTAAGTCCGTCAAGATGTCTTCATAATTGGTAATAATTAAAATGCCTCGGAGTAAATGTCTTCAACTTCCCCATTTATCCACCCCTTCTTCAGTAACGACATGAGAGCTAATTCCATTCCAATGAGTAATTATATACATAGGTTCATGCAAAGTTTTGGGTCAATTGACAACATGCAAGTACTTCCACAATCAATGAATGCCTGTTTTTAGGCAACATAACGTGTGTATTTATTATATTGCTAAGATAAAATCACGAGTCTGATGAACACAATCCACTATAAATCTGTCAACAAGCAACACACATAATGTGTGTTTAAAGTCATTTGCATCTCACTAGGTATTACATTTCTTAGCGATTGTTGTCTTTCTAACGTATAAGTATTACAGGCTTTTTTGGGCTAATTACTTTAAATTATTGAGTAATCACGGTAATTCGAAGTATTGAATTAAAATTTAGCTCTTAAATCTACGTTTTTGAACGGTTGGAAGTTGTATTGTTGGTGTAGATAGAGAGAATAGTAAGTATTGTACTAAAAATTGATGATTTAATACATCTGAGTATATTGAAGTATAGCAGTCAAAGATTTTTTATTGTGAACATGGTTTCCTATAAGAGCATAGTATAGCAGAAGACATGATGCGAAAGCTGTCATTAAAAATCCGAAGATTGGATTATATTGGATCCAAGCCAGTCCAGCCGATGAGCAACATAAAAAAACTGCAATTATCAAGCTAAATTTCATGGGTCCCACTGACATTAAGTTCTGCACAACGTGATTGCGCCGATCTGTAAAAACAGGAAAAGGATTGTAGAATGCATAATTTTCAAATTTAAATATATTCGCAATATTCCAACTACATATTATGTGAGCAATTTTATTTCCATACTAAGGAGTGTGATAGTCTTGGAAGAGAGCCATGAACCAAACACGGCTGTAGTTGTGGAAAACACTCGAAATATCCAAACGTATAGAGTTACCAAGGCATGTTCTTTGATAAAAATTTCGGTATGAGTTTTCTTCCCCTCATGTAGGAAGGCAATGTGGGCACCTGAGTCAGTGTAAAAAGGCGTCAGTTCATTTCTAGATTGTTTGGCCACAATGCTCACCTGTAAATTGCATATTAAAACGTTTATTACTCTTTCAAATAGTTGATGTGTAGGTATATACACTTTTTTTATGGAATTGAACTGTGAACCTACGTATAAACCTGAAGGTCCAGCGAATGAGAATTGTATCCTCAAATCACCCACCGTTGGATTCCAGATATCTGCGGAATGGTAATACAATCCCATGTGCATTTTTACATCAACAGTTTCCGGTCGCTCTCCAGCAGTGAACTGAATGAAACTTGCGAACTTCTCCTTTAGCTGCTTTCCCAATGCAAACTTTCCCACGAAGACGTACGGATTCACTCTTACCTCACTTGTCACTGGAATGAAGCTGAATTCCCCCAAATACGTTAAAATTATTAGTTTCCCCTTATCATTTGCTTCAAGTGCTTTACTTGCTAATAAATCACTAACCCGGGATTATCATGGTTCTGTGGTTTCTGAAACTTTGAACTGTCAATCAGTTTGTCTCTCCACATGTGTGAGTACTTATATGATGTATTGAGAGTTTGGACCTCTCCAGAATTTGAACTTGCCCTAAATCCATTATTTTTTGGAGAGATTTCGTTAAATGTTTGGCTTTATGACCAATGTTGTGAAATCATGATTTTCAAAACAGCTTACGTAATTTTTTCCTCTACCCATTGGTACATTTGAACTCTTCTTTTCAACTTCACTGCGGCAATAGAAACACCATAGAATGGGTCTTCTAGAGCCTCAAAAATTTTCAAATATCCGACCATGTGTACTAATCGCCCTTCATGTTCTCTCTCAATAACATCAGGAGTTACAAGCGGGTAAACTGATCGAAGACCTTCGTGGAAAGTTTTGGAGTTTTCGATTGCCCGGCTCTGAAATAGCGTGCGAAGTGAAGGTATACTTCACTGTAATTTCAATCCAACGATTCTATGTTCAATTAGAAGCACATATTTTATGACTAACTTACTTCGTTCCAAAGTAGCACAAGTAAAGACACGACAACAAGAATGAAGCCTACAATTTTCTTAAACCATCCGAGATGATGACGGTACTGCAGCTGCATGCACTGACATCGCTCTAGGGCCCGTCTACGACCCTTCTGGTACCAAGAGTGATGAAGCCCTGGAGCTTCAGGATACTTTTAAAAATTGCAAAAATACTGGGATTAAAGTACATAATATGCATGTGAAGTAGGTCAGCGCTTCAATATTTGTAATTGTACAGAATAATACATTTACTTACAATCGTACGGTACATTCCAACAACTAACAGATCACTATCAGTTATGTTTCATATTTTAAGTCATCACTTTTGAGCTTTATTAACTTGTATGCACGCTAAACCATATTCTTCAAAGGTTTCATGAAATAAGACGTTACTATCTGGGCGAATTAAGACAAGCCAATTCATGGCTAATATCAAAATTGCTACAAATGATTGGAATTGATCGGCTATTTAGGAAGAGCTATTTATTTACGCAAGAAATGAAGAAGTATACAGAAGAATATATTCATATCACCCTTCCTTAAATGTTAAATCTACATAGCGTGTTTTTGAAAAGATTTTATTCGTCTCACAATCTCTATTGGTATATTTTTGTTTCCAATCAAACTACCACTACCATTCCTTCCAGAGAGGCACTTACTTGGGTATATATGTGTGTGTACGCACGCGAACTAATGACATGCGTTTACGCGTATAATCGTGTCAATTGTTACGCAATTTATCTATAACAGGAAACAAGCTTAATGACAGAGAAAATTGACCTTGGAAGTCTTCAATTTAAAAGTCTACACCTAAAAAGAAAATCCTCTAGTGAATCAGCTATAGAGAGTCTATATAAGTTTAAACATAGCGAAGATTTGTTCTACGATGGCGCACGGACCAACATCGCAGAAGCAATATCTATGAAACTATCCCAAAATGGTTATTGCGTAAATGCGTTTTAAATATTTGAACAACATATATTTGAGTATTTAATCCTAAATCGTACGGCGGAGAAATTTATCCTAGAGATGATCTCCGTTTCCAGTACTATAAATAGTACACTCTACTCTTCATTTCCTCCATGTCGTTATTGATTTCTCCTATACCATATAAACATATGCGCATGCTACTGAATGAGTGAAAACATGCTTTCCCGTCACCCGTCTTCATTTTTTTGGCTTATGATAATATGCCCGTTTTACTGAATTCTAGAGATAAATTAGAAAAATTAAAAGCTAATAGGGATATAGATGGTAATGTTTAGCAGTTAGCGATATTGCTGTAAATATAATGCGATTGTATTTCAGAGAAAAGTTATTAACCAGCAAATAATAAAAAAACCATTAAATTCCCATGACATAGCTTCCGTGCCATTACTTGGTGCTTGAATATTTCAAAGATGATTCCAACTAATTGTAAGTCAAATGCATACAAGTAAGTGCATATTTTTGCATAGCAGCAAGAGTTTTTCATCATGAGTGCATCTCCATCTAATGCTAGCTTCTATAAGAGACCATAGACCTAGGAATCTATAACTTGCCAGCAGTAATGCACAGAGTACTTACAAGCAACTCTAAGCTCAACTGTACCGGAATGTGAAGCGACTACTGGAGTTATCTGTCTGGAGATAACACTGCAGAGTAGGAGGTGCAAGCAAGTAAGCAGGAAATTTGAGTGGATGACTACTACATTACTGCAGTGTCGCTTTGCAACACAACATGGGTAAACATGTACATTTTATGCTTCCATTCCTGGAACTGGAATCTGGATACAAATACTTCGCAGTTTAGCCCACTTGATTATATGAAGGACTGCCTGAAAGCAGATTACCTAGAGCTTAAGTATTTTTTGTTCTTTTTATTTGTATAGGTACCTATGCAATAGCTTTATATTGTCTCCTATCCTTGCATGCCAGTTGGGTTGCATTTTAGACCTAGTTTTAAAAACTAAGATCAACTATATACCTACCTAAACCCTTTTGGTACCAACACAGTGGATCACAACAGTTGGTTGCCTGATTGCCTTGGTGGAGTAATAAGGTTAGAAATAGTAGTGTAAAGTATATTTTACATATGAATATATCATCGTGCAAAACGTGCAACAACTGTTCGCTATGCTTATAATGGAGTGACATTGTACATTTATGTTTTCCTGTCATTTTGTGCAGTCAATATGTGAACCTTGTGATCAATATGTGTTGGCAGTTGTCACAATTTCAAATTGTGAAGTGCATAAGGTAATTAAATGTGAAGTGTAGAAAATCCCATTAGAATGCATATAATGAACAAGCTCAATTATGGCATAATATATATAGATACTTACTAATATAATGTGAAACTCAGTAATGAAAATGAGTTCTCGAAAATTGGCTATGGGAAGCATTTCAGGGAAAAAAATATGCTATGCTTTTATAACCATTGTTTTATTTTACAATTTCACCCATTTGTAACAAATAAATTTACAAAAATCTTAAATTAGATATTTTCTTTGAACACGTTAACACAGGTAGCTTTTCTAGAAAATAAGCGTGGAAGTTTAACAATTTTTTTTAAATTGAGCTTTTCTATCTTGATTTATTCCGGAAACCAGCTAAAATGTGAAAACATTTTTTTCTTCATTATATATGTTCATGGCAATATGGCAACATTTCTCGAAAGATAACTTTAAAGTAAAAAGCAGACTGGTAATGAAACTAGAATGGCTAAACCGTCTAGTCTTCCTGTCCTTGCAAGGCTGGTTTTGCTAATTTGGATCGGCTCGGTGCCAGTCTGTGGGAACATTAGCAGCTTAAATTATTTAATTTGTGTCTTCGCACTTTCGTTATCATTCGCTTTTCTAGGAAACTAACAGTTAAATTGTTAATTAAATAGTTAAAAAAAACTTTGGGTTAAAAATGTTTAACATAACTTTTTGCGTTCGTATCACAGTACAAAATGTCGGCGAACGACATGGATAGTAACAACCAGCAAAATGTTGACAACGACGATAAAGACGGGTCAACCGTCTTGGTGGGAATCGACTCCGTCCAGGAAATCGTTGTAGACATTGATGGTCAATTTCCTGTAGAACATCAACAAGTAATACATAAGACTTTCAAATATAACTTACTAAACCTAATCTGTGGAAAAGTATAATAGAAATATCCTGTCAAATTTTGTGTCGCAGCGAGCAGCTGAAATTTTTAGGGATCAGTGGAATGCTAGAACTATAGAAAGACGAAATTTTCGTGAAAGCAATATAAATGTAAAATATGATGCTTTTGAAAAACTCGTCAAAGGAAAAAAATTGGATTCAAATTTGAAAAAATGTACTGCGTTCGTTAGAAAAATGGTAAGTGAATAGTATACCAAAGATAGAGTTTCAAATTTTGCTCTAATACCTTTATTTCTAAACTTTTCAGAAACAATTCGTCGATTCTCAAAAGAACTCCATCGAGTCGGACTTGAATTTACTAAATTTGACAAAATACCAAAGCGAAATTGCGGCAGTAATAGTAGAAGGTCGAATTAAACTTAGTGAGATAACTGCTCTTGCTTCCATTTGCTCAGAACTTCATAATCGTTATGCTGACTTTTCTGGAAATCTCCTTGAAAATTTCAAAAGGGCACTACCAACGAAAAAAACTGAAGTGGTATGTTTACTGGATTGTTCCCCCTAATAAATTTCCATATCAGTATATTACACTTTTTTGTAATCGTTTTGGGGGTATGTTAATTTCCAGGTTCCTTCGGTTATTAGCAAAGTTTCAACAGACATCCGTTTATATTCAGAGCTTTTGCTGGGAGGTATAATACAAGAACAAGAGGGTTATGCATTGCTACTGAGTACTATTAAAACCATGGTATTTCTTGATAAGGACGGAATACAGTTCTTGATTCCATTCTCGACTCTGCTAAAAGGACTGAGTGATGACTTGATCGGTGTAATTCCTCGTGAAACTTGTGAAGCGTTAAAACAAAACGGGAATGTGTTGGAAAAATTAGTTCGCAGTGAGTCACTTGGTGAAGATAAGAAAAGGGAACTTCGTACTGTGTTTAGAGACTATTTTGACGGCGTAAAATCCAAAATCATACAGGTATGTAATCATACAAAAATTATATGGTTAGTATTTAAGCTATGATCTATTTTGCTCGAACGTTTTTGACTGAGGGGGTAAATGGTAGTTCATTAAATACGGCTGGTTTCGCAATTGGGAATTGGTTAGAGGGTACTGCTGGATTTGAAAATGGCAAAAAATTATTACCTGACAATCGAGACATTTTTTTATATAGAAATCATGGTTTCCGTTTATACGAGACGTTTATTCCTTAACTTCGCCGACAATCGTAACTGAAAATAGTTTTCTTCTCACTCCGAGTTTTGAGGATATAATCCCACTTATAATCTCACTTATCCCATGATTGGTGGTGACCAAGCTCTGTATTACGTCTTCTGATTAGATACCTATGTCAATACCCATTTATAAACAGTATTCATGGTGGAAATATTTTGGGCGAATTTAACTCTCTGAAATATGTGTGAAGCACTTGCCTGTAGTCTTACGTTAGTCTTCAATCAGTTTATATAACTCTTGAGAAAATGATCTTGCTATTGGCAAATTAAAATAGTCTCATAATACCCCTATCGTACCTCTTATATTGCTTAATATGCACTGACGATGAGTGTAGTACGCAGGAGTGAAACAGTAGAAAATATTAGCTCATGTTATGCATATGGACTGTGGGGCAGGGGTAATATGAAACTCGTTGAAACTGTAAAACTATCGTAAAACAATTTAATACAACAATTAACTTTAACGTTTGGTTGTGCTCTGTTAATATTTGTATTAATTTTGAACTTTGTAAATGTTAATCCAATAATGGAAGGTCATATAGAAATGACATGGAACCAATTATATAAATTCTGACTGGAAGCTCGTCGTCAAAAATGTGATCAGCAAGCATTTAGCTATTTGTTTTTTGCATTATTTTTTTGCAGAAACATGAGGAAATGCTCAAATCGGAAAAGTACAATCGTAAATTATTAGTTACTAAGGGAGAAATTCCGGCTGATCGACAGGAGTCGCACTCCGAATTGGTTTCAAGATTTGAAAAGTATCACAGCAACGCCTCTAAATTGGCATACATTTTTGATGTTTCTATGCCTACTCTACGACCATTACCTGCAGGTACACTATTAAACGTGCCACTTGTCATTTAAAAATACTAAAACTCATGTTCTTATGTATGATATTATGATTGTGATTTTAGATCCTGAAGATGAGCTTGAAAAAGCACTTCTTACAACAGAAGATGGAGAAGTGCTTACAGAAGTTCCTGGAATTGTATTGTTTGATAATGAGGAGACTAGACAATTTTATCAAGACTATCCTGACCTCAAAGTATACCTTCCCCCAGTAGCATATAGAGACAATATTTTACAAATGCAAGAAAAGGTCAGTTGCTTAGCCTGTTTACTCCTTGAAAAAATACATGCATCGTGATTCTTGAAACGTACATGTCTAAAATTACAGACGAAGAAATTAGAGGAAATGGATAAAATGGTAGATGAATTTGACCCTGACTTGGAGCAGGCTGAACTACAAGAGGAAAAAGAAACAGTTGAGGAAGAAATTCCAGCGGATATAGACGGGGATCTCCCTCCATCAATGAGAATGGGTAATTCTATAATTCTGTATGATAACATTATCCTTTTGAATGTATCATAATTAAATTTCTTTTTTTTTTTGTTCTTAGAAAGCGAAGAAGTTAAGGATAGTTCAGAAGCAAAGGAAACTAGTGTACATCCTCAAAAACAAGCGTTTGTAAATTATCTTGATACTATGCAAAACTGTGTGAGTAAAAATATGATTGACAAAGCCGCCATTGAGTTTGCGGAAAATTTCAACAATAAACGACATAGAAGGGATTTAGTAAGGTAAACAACTAGTTTTCTTATTGAAGAAGTTTCAGGGTCGAATTGCAAAATTCAATTTACATAATGTGCTTGAGTTTGCTTTAAATTATTATTATACCTTGAATGATTTTAGACGACTTTTTCTGGTTCCTCGACAAAGGATTGATCTCGTTCCTTTATACTCTCGACTTGTTGCTATCTTATCTCGAGTCTTTCCAGACATTGGGATGGACCTGAGCACAATGCTTCAAAAAGATTTTCGCTACCTCGTTTTAAAAAAGGATCAAATTAAAATTGAAACAAAGCTCAAAATAACACGTTTTATCGGAGAATTAGTCAATTTTTCAATATTCCCCAAGGCAGAAGCATTTTATTGTCTTAAAATGTTGCTTCGGAATTTCGTTCACCATCAAGTTGAAATGGCTTGTGCATTTGTTGAAACTTGTGGTCGTTATTTGTATAGGAGTTCTGACAGTCACAGACGTATGAAAATTTATCTTGTAAGTAAAAGCTCTAATTACAGCGCTCTTTGTATTTATATATACATTCCAAAAATTAATTATACTATTTTCTATTAATTTGTTAAAAGGATGAAATGCTTCGAAAAAAGACTGTCCGAAACATGGAGCCTCGATATGTGTATATGCTTGATAGTGCATATTATCATATATGCCCTCCTGCTGGAGGTTCTATACATCGTTTGAAGAAACCTGCGTTGCAGGCTTTTATGGAATATATTTTGTGGGTGGATCTGAATAAATATACTTTGGAACGAGCCGACACCGTTTTAAGGATGTATGATTGGAACGATGCTCAGGTTGGAAATACTGCATTGCTAATTAAATTAATACACAGGAGTAGTAAATCGATATTTAGTTTTGGTACGGAAGTCCAAGAAAGTTTCGAGTAGTTGCATTATCTAAGATTTTAATCGGTTACCAGCCTGATCTTTATCACATTCTTTACCCACACATGGTTATCTTACTCACATTCTTTGCTTACTTTTAGAAATCCCGCTTAGTTATAAAAATTTTGAGTTCTCCTTGGAAATTTAACTATGTTCAAATGGAGTCTGCGGCAGCTCTATTGGCTGCTATTAAGAAGTTCCGGGTTAGTATTATGATTAATATGTATTGTCAGTGTTTCAAAATGTAGTCAATGTATAATTGTAGTCATAAATATCGAATTACGTTGTTCTTGTTAAAGCCAAGCGCAACTTCTGCTGTGATAGAAAACCTCACGGAGCAAATACGGATGGGATGTGATTATGAATTTGATGATTTAAATAACTATAGGATGGCTACTTGTCAACACATTGCCTATATTTACACATACAAAGCCATTTCAACAACTACACTTTTTAACGTAATAACCCATAATTGTTTAGACGATTCTGTTATTGAAAACTCAAGAAGATATAATATCTGATTCTATTAATATGCTATTAGATATGGTACTACCTTATTTCCTACGGTGTTACGTACCGCGATGATGTATTTACAAAGATGGACCCCCCAGATAACATGTACCGTGTTAGAATGCTTTGTCAAATGCTACGTATATGTGGCGATTATTTGACTAGTAGCAATTCCAAACGGAGATTAAACTATTTCCTTAAGTATTTTCAGGTATGAACGTCGCTAGTAAATATAAAATAAACTGATTGACTTTACGTTTTCATGTTGAAGTCCACTTTTAACTTGGGAAATGTGATAATTTTAGAGATACTTTGTATACAAGCGAAATTTACCTCATTGGGATGCTAATGAATTTCCACATTCTCTCCAAGAGTTCTTTGATGAAACCTTTAGAAGACTTCGAAATCGGTGGAAACTAGCGACTACCATGGAGGAAGCCGAAAGAGATATTATGGAAATGGATGAAATAATCAGGAAAAAAGTTAAAAGTGATGATATTAAAACAGCTATTTACAGTCAGACTCAGTACGTTCGTCTACCTGGCAATTCCTCTGGAGGGCAGTCTTCGAAAAAAGGTGAAAAGGCATACCTAACATTTTTAATTGCATCTTTATTGCAGACATTAACTAAATAGTTGATATAGCATCAGTAGCTAGAAAATCAGTATTGTATTCGTAAGCGTGCTTTATGGATTTTTTAAAAGATTGCTCTAAATGATTATCCATATAAACGCCTTTAAATGTTTATTATTGGTAATTTTATATTTCTTTATATAGGTCGAAAGAAATCATCTCGGGCAAAGCCGACACCAATTCCCTTGAACTCGATTCCTGAAGAGCTCCCCAACAGTTCGGCTGAACCAGCTGAACAAATTGACGTAAAAACCTAAGTTTATAATTTTATTATTTATCATTCTGCATGTAATGTCAATTACAACACGCCGATTATAGGTAAACCAAGAGGCAGATCCATATGAAAAATTCGAGCAGGATGATGATGATCAGTTGCGAGATGTTGAAGAGGAAGAATTCTCGGCAGCATTTGAAAAAATGTGCAATGAGGGTATTCAAGCACCCGCTAAGGGAACAAAAACAGACCTTCCTGTTCCAATGAGTGCAGCCGCTAAAACTTCAGGTAATCCCTTCAACTTGAATTTGTGTAAGTAACATAATTTTATTGGATCACAACGAATACTTCATTTTGATAATATTCAGAACCCATTTCTGGTAACGGAGTCGTTAATGTAACCTTGGTAACAAAGAGAAATAACAAGCAAAAGTTCAAAACACTTGCTGTTTCTGCCGAAGAAGACTTCATAGTCAGCTTAAAGAACAGAGAAGAGGTGAGTAACTAATTCAAATTATCGGTTATTTATTATTTTGACATTCAATACTTCGCGCATATAAACATTAATCGTAGTACCCAAACAATATTGCCAATTAACAATCATACATACAAGCATATCTCACTTGAGGACTTGTTAGTAAGAATGTATGTTATTGTGATTGTCTAAAGTCAACCGATTCAAATTTATCATTCAAAGGCGGAGAAACTCGAAAAACAAAGAGTAAAGAGTCGAACATTAGCTATTACAAGAATGCAAGAAGAAGAAGAACGCCGTCAAGAAGAACAGTCAGTTTCGCAATTAGTTTTTGGAAGGTCGACATTCCGACGATAGGGATGAGAAAATATGAACCAGAATGGAAACGTACTATTATTCAGGTTAGTCATGATCGTGAAACACTCATCTTATATTCTTCGTAGTAGTTCGTAGAGTCTTACGATATTCGATATCTATCATGCAAAACGAAACTCACGATGTATTATTGAGCTATTTTAATTAATTTACTAAACCCGCTGTCAATACAGATTCGACTATCGGAGGGAAATCAATGTTCCGGTCGTACATTATGAAACCTTGATGACTGACAGTTTCGAAAGGCCATGGGGTACAGTGAAAAGTAGGAACCCTACAAACGCTATGTCATCTTTGAAAGGGAAAGCAGCAAAAATGGAGATATGCCGTTTGTGGCTGCTATTTCATCACGATAGACATGCAGAAAGGAAAATGGTATTTTCATCGACAGCAAGATTACCATGGCAGAGATTTTTGACATCTATCTCTCAATCGTTTTAAATTTGCCTTGAATTTCAAACGGTTAATCATCAACGTGTTATGTAATGAATAAAATCATTTCGGACAATGCCAGTCCTTTCTAGTTTTAACTGACAGCAAAGTTATTGGATGTCCAAACATTGAATCTATGTTTCATTTTAAAGATAAATAAATTTTCGCATTTGTTGAAGTAGAGTTTTCATGATGAATTAATTGTCTTTGTATTAACCCTCGTTTACCTTTTGATTCATAGAAAAGCATATGAACACATATCTTATGCTGAATGACGTTTTTTAGCTGGCTTACAATCATTTATTTTTTCCCAGTAATCCTTGCTCTACTTATCCGCAAATATGAATATTCAAGACCAATTGTGATTTATATTAAAAAAGTAAATTTGCAAACTTTGTATATCCTATGTACACAATTGCATTTAAATCGTCAAAACTCGAAGCAATATTTGCCAAGAAATTGAATTTCTGATCGTAATTTGCGAAATTGTTTACTCGTTTCTTAATCTGATCTAACAGTATATGTAGCAATTATGAACCATGTATTTGATACACATGAGTATATGAGCAAAAATATACCTAAGGTCTGTCGCATTAGAAAAGAATATTTTTTATTTTTTCCATAACTTTGGTTTTATGGATCACAATTGTTTCAAATTTATACACGTTGTAGCCATACTAATGAACAAC